>JZKD02S0176254.1:242729-265412 GCA_000966675.3 Picea glauca
TCAGAAATATTAATGCAACCCGCTTCATTGATAATGATAAATATATACTCCTAATAAGTATATCTTCATCTCAATGAAAGATGTTTTACAAAGGCAGAAGTTGGTAAATTGTTTAAAGTGGCTATATGTTCGGAAACCTTGTGATTACTTGTAATAAATATGCATTATTTGTTTGGTTCAGTGATAAATAAGTTTATCAAAATCATTACAGAACCATTAAAAAATTTCTGGTGAAGAGGATTATACTTTACATTCTAATTAATTAATGCAAATGTACAATTAAGGAAAGCAAAACATCTTGGTAACTCACACCAGGAAGAAGCAGCAAATTCTGTATTTCCCTGTGACTAACTCATTATGACTAACCCATCAACGAAAGCCATTTACCACAGTTTCCAATTATTTAAAAAATCAGGAGCCTCTGTACTTATACCTGTTTCTTCTAACCTCTTTCATTCAAACACAGCCTCTTTTGATTGAAATTTTAACATATTTACAAATAACTCTAATAACTCAATTTGTTTTGAATGAGCAAAATAATTTTAACATATTTACAAATATCTCTAATAACTCAATTTTTTTTGAATGAGCAAAATAAGGCAGGCAAATGCTGTGAGGATTTTGTCTAATTCAAACATCCACTATACATGCATTAACTTATCTTATTCCAATAGCTGAACACTCCAAATCCAAGGAATACCATCAAGAAGGATACAAATAAAAACTACAAAGCCAAGGGACTAAGATCTAATTAAGAAGAATAATAATAGTTCTGTTCATAGTATCAGATACAGTTTGCTTCTAACAGTGCATGCATTACATTACAGATTGGGTATATCTCTGACAGCCACTACATATTTACATGAATACCAGCAGAAGAAGCATTAATGGAAAATGTTGGGATCGATTTCCATGCAGCAGGTTATATCAGAAGCACATAAATGGCGTAAATAACGCCAGGGATGAAGCCCAGTATTGTTAAAAACAAGTCTATCCAAAATTCCACCTACAATTCCACAGCAACCCTAATAATGTCAGTGCTGTGTAAGCACCAAAACAGAAACAGATCCAGATAATAAATAAGAAAAAATTACGTACCCCAAGACCATATCTGAGAAAAACTCCAAGAGGTGGAAGAAATATTGATAACAGCACCTCTATGAACGTTTCAGATCCCATTGGAATTATGGTTACGTAGCTTATTATCACTAAGCTCTTGCAAATCACCGAAGCTGTAAAATTCTTTGAAGGATTTAACAATGAAAGTAAAGAAAAGAAAAAAATAATGGTTGAGTCCAACAGAGGAAGAAATCAACCAGACTGGTAGAGCCGAAGGGACAGAGAGAATAAAAGGGGGTTGTGCAATGCATTTGAACACGACGATTACGTTGTCAAAACTGGTGCGAAACGTGGAAGTTTATCAGGGCTGATTGTTTGATAATTTCAACACATAGGCCTGCATTGTTTTTCTTGTCTTCTTCTTTAACGTTGTTTAACTCGTCAAAATGGGTGAAAGTTTTGAATTTTATGTAATTTTTTATTCCAATTTCATGCTGAACAGGATTAAGTGATAAGGTTCCTTAATATGTGTGGTTACTCTAAACATATTTGGAAAGGAAGAGTGAATATCATCCCATTCCATGATTAATTTATTTTAGCTTAGTCATTTGATTGTTAAAGTCTACAAAGGTATATATACTCAAGTCTACAAAGATATATATATCTTATCTCTTTTGGATTTGAACTTGTGAGGTTCTCTGACTTGCCTTCCTTCAAGGTGAGGTTCTTTGACTTGCCTTCCTTCAAGGTGAGGTTTATTGCCTCATGACTGGAAAAGTAGTGAGGTCGCTTTCCTCATGACTGGCAGAGTAGTTAGGTTGCCTTCCTCATGACTGGCAGAGTAGTTAGGTTGCTTGCCTCATGACTTAATGAAAGGGGATGTTTTATTTCCTCATGACTTGCCACACTTGTGCTAAAAGGGCTACACATGTTCTTAACCATTAAGTCCACTAAAACAGTGTTCTTGTTAATTATAAAAAAAATGTTTCGAGTTAATATAAAATAGTATTGTTTAAACATTTTATTTTTTGATTTTTTCATCCAATCTGTAATATAAATTTGAATGAAATCTCAATTTTATATTGTTTAAATTATATTCTTAAATACATCTTCTAAATATTAAAAAGTTATATAAACTTAACCACTAAAATTTACACTTCTAACTATTTATAACAATATGATATATTATAATTAAAAACAATATAATATATTATAATTAAAAATGTCCACACACAAAATTTATTGTTTTTAAAAGAATTTATTAATAATTCAGAATATTTTGTGTCATTATGTTTAACTCTAAAAATAAAATATTTATGGATTAGCATGGTGTGTTTCTTTGCATTATCTTTATCTTTAACTATTTCCCCATATAAAATGTGATTGGCTCGGCTGTCTTTCATTTGAATTTTGTTTTTATGTTTTCCATTTACAATCTTGAGTTTCTAAATCTCTAAGTAATTGAACTCCTACCAATCTCAATCCCATAATTTGTGTAAATTGCTAATTTATTTATGACTATCATTTATATTTTTTACTTTTAAATACTTCTACCATGAGTTTTTTACATTAAATGTTAATATTGTTAATACTTCTACCTTGAGGAATTCCATAGAGCTATCGTATCTAGTTCCTATTTTTAATGAAAAAAAATCAATTTATCTCTTATCCCATCATTCTATAGTGGGGTTTCCATTTGGTAATTATAAAAAAACTTAAAGTTAAACATGTATAATTTATTTAACATTCAACATAATATGTAATTATAATCATTAAATAATATTATATTTTTATAACTAAAACAATCATATGATAAAAATAATTAAAGTAGTTGATATAATTATAATAATAATAATAATTTATTTTTTTAAGGTCAGGGACAAGCCAGCATATCAAATTGGTGTAAAGTCTACCAAGGTATATATGACCAATGTCATTAGTCAAAAAAATGTGAGAAATGGTGCCAATTAATGTATAATAGTTACTTTTATTGTGTGGATGTGCTAGTTGATGGTTAGTGTATATGTTAAGATTTATAGATTTATGAATAAAAATATCAATATAAATAGTATTAAAATATCTATGATATTTGATTACCATTAATTATGTTTGATCATGGTTGATTATTGTTGACCATGCTTAACCGCCATTAATTTTGGATGACCATAGTTTACTTTGATAGACCATGGTTCACTATGGTTGACTATGAATAACTTTGGTTGACTATGGTTGACTATGGTTGGCTTTAGTTTACCATGGTCGTCAACAACTGACTATGTTTGACGATCATTCACAGTGCTTGACATTGGTTCCCTTTGGTTGAATATGTTTAACTTTAGTCAACCATGGTTGATGATGGTTGACCATGGTTGACTATGGTTGAATACATCGTTGATGATGGTTGACTTGGTTAACCATGTTTGACTATGTTTGATCATTATTTACTGTGATTACTCTTCTTTATGATGGTTAACCAAGTTTAACCATAGTAGACCATGGTTGACGTGTTTGAACATGTTTGGTCATGGTTTACCATTCTAGACTATTGTTAACCATGGGTAACTATGATTTACCATGGCTTACCATTCTCGATCGTGGTTAACCATAGTTAAGTATGATTTACCATCATTAACCATGTTTCACTATGATTGACTATGATTAAATATGTTTGATTATGTTCAAATATGGTTGACCATGTTTAATCATGGTTAACTTTGAATGTTTATGGTTGAATATGGTTTGACCATGTTGAACCATGGTAATTCATGTTTGTGTATGGTTGACAATGTTTAACCATGGCCAACCATGGCTTGATTATGTTTTTTTATAATGGTTGTGTTGATGTTTGTAGCATCACATGTCTAAGTGTCTAGACATGTGGAATTCCTCCAGAGTCTTCTACCTTAGTAATTTATTTTAATTAAATAAATTATTAAAGTAAAGTGCTTTTATTAATTAGTTGAGTTTAATTTAATGAAATGATAAAGTTATTAGCATTAGTGAAGTAAATCTTAGCCATTGATCTCAAGTGAGGTGAGTTATAATCTCAACCGTTAATCACTTTGGAGAATAGGGTTCAATCATAACTCAATATTATAAAAGCAAGGCTAGGGTGAAGGAGAAATGCACTTTTGGAGAGCAAAAAAGGAATTTTTCTCAAGATTGAATCACGAAGAATTCAAGGAGATCTCAAATAGGTGGAAAGACTTTCATCTAGAGATCAGTACAGGTTAGGGAGAAGACATAATAAGGGCAACCACGAGAAGATCTGACATATTAGAGCCACAACAACAAAGTGGAGTTGTACGCACTTCACAGGTCAGTCAGGGTGCATATGTACGCGGGCTTCAGTGCAATAAAACATGTATGTATGTAGGTGACAGTAAGGATAGGCACATACAGATTTGAGAAGTGAAAGTATGGGATCATACATCCATGAAAGAGTTTCTAGGGAACACAGGTGTTGTCTATATTTTTTTCTATTTCTCTATGGGCCATTTTCCCAGGTTTGGGAGCCCTTGTAAGCTTTAATATTATTCTAATGACAATTTATTTTGATCAAATATGAGAAATGGCAATGACAATTCTTAGATTCGAAGATATATTGGATGGAGCATCCAACTTCCTCTCATGGAAAGCAAGAGTCACTTTTCTTTTGAAGGAATATGATCTTTGGGAGATTATTGACAAAGTGTTTCCTTTAATGATTCTTGATAGATCTGCAAGCATTGGCAGCTCATGAGAAGAATTAGATCAAATCCAAGAGGGTAATCTTGGATGTAGTGAAGGATTATTTGATTACTCACTTATCTGAGAAGAAGACGACCAAGGAAATGTTTGATGCCCTAGTAATTTTATTCCAGAGTGGTAACTTGAATAGGGAGATAATCTTGAGAAATAAACTCAGACCAATGCAGATGTCTAGATATAACAATATTACAAGCTACTTCATGAGAATCACTCATGTATGTGATCAACTTGCAGTTATTGGTGAGAAATTGGAAGACGTAGAACTTATAAATTTGGCATTTAATGGTTTCCCAAATTCTTGGGAACCATTTGTCAAGGGATTTTGTGCTCAGGCGAAAGTTCAAGATTGACAGAGGGTTTGGGATGATTACATCCAAGAAGAGACTCATGAGGAGTCTAAATCCGACAAGAAGGGAGATGAATATGAAGAAGATAACCTCGCTCTAGTTGGTCAACCCAAGAAGAGAAAAGGAAAAGGTTCCAAGGGTAACAGTGAGGGGCCAACCTCATAGCCGAGGAAGAAAGAATTGAGTAAAATCAAGTGCTTTATGTGACCTACAAGAATGGGAACTATGCATCACAGTGTCCAGAGAAGAAGAAGGGGTAAGGAAATATGCATACAGCAACATCAGTAGAGACACAACTAGATGAGTTTGCAACAAATTTTGAGAAGGACTTATCCCTGATCTCCTGCCTCTCTACCAGCACCAACACAAGGAGTGCTTGGTAATTGGACAACAATGCATCTCATCATATGACATAGGCACGTGAGCTATTCAACAATCTAACAGAGAAGGACTCGAGGACTTATGTGGAGTTTGATGATGATGCCAATTATGCAATGAAGGGGGAGGGGGACTATCTTGTTTTATCTTGAGTTGGGAAGTTCATTGGAGGCCTAGGATGTGCTTTATGTACAAAAAATGAAGAAGAATTTTCTCTAAGTCTCAATTGGAGGATAGAGGTTTTGTTGTCATGTTCAATAAAGGGAAAGTACTCATACATCCAGAGGGAGTTAGCCCTGACACAACAATGAGCATTGGGGTTAGAGAAGGAAAGCTATACAGGTTGTAGGGAAATCATGTTTTTGGGTCCGAGGGGATCTTAGATCTTATTCATTCAGATATGAATGGATTGATGTCAGTAGCAGAGGAAAAGGAGTAGAAGGATCCAAAGGGAGAATAGAGTTCAAAGACTTCCAGTTCAGGGAGTCAACCTTTAGGTGGGGAGGAGGAGTTAGCCCCTTTCAGTTTTGTCAAAAGACCCAATTGGTATGAACTGGCATTGAGGGATTCTTAGGAGAAATTTAAGGCTCCTAGGAGCACATTCAGGGAGAGTAGGCCTCTAAAGAAGTTTCCAAACTTCGTGGCGCTAATGAGTAGCATCATTGGTTCCAAGTATTCCAATGTTCAAGAAGAAACAAACCAGTAGGTTTGGAGGGATTCCATGGGGCAGGATATTGTGCTAGGATCAGAGGGAAAACTAGTTTTAGGTGGCTCTTCGAGAAGTACCTTCCTCACTAAGAGAGAGTGTTGATGTTTTTTCAGACAGGTACTTCCGCACAGGTCTAAGTGTCTCAACATTTGGAAGTCGTCCAAAGCCTTCTACCTTAGTAATTTACTTTAATTAAATAAATTATTAAATTAAAGTGGTTTTATTAATTAGTTGAGTTTAATTTAATGAAATGTAAAAGTTATTACATTAGTGAATTAAATATTGGCCATTGATCTCAAGTGAGGTGAGATCTAATATCAATCATTAATCACTTTGGATATTAGGGTTAGGTCATAACTCAATATTATAAAAGCAAGGCTAGGGTGAAGGAGAAAGACACTTTTGGAGAGAAAAGAAGGACTTTTTCTCAAGATTGAATCACAAAGGACTATGATTCAAGGAGATCCCGGAAAGGTGAAGAAGGACTTTCATCTAGAGATTAGTATAGGTCAGGGAGAAGAGAGAACATGACCAGCCGCAAGAAGATCTAGCAAATCAGAGCCACAACAACAGAGCGGAGTTGTATGCACTACATAGGTCAGTCAGGGTGTGTATGTACGTGGGCTACAGTGCAATAAAGCTTGTATGTATGTGAATGGCAGTGAGGACATGTGTGTGCAGATCTGAGAAGTGAAAGTACAGGGTCGTACAACCATGGAGGAGTTGTTAGGGTTTGCATGTGTTGTCTATAGTTTTTTGTATTTTTCTATTGGTCATTTTTCAAGGTTTGGGATCTCTTGTAAGCTTTGATATTTTTCTAATGATAAGTTTTTTTTAAGGGCATAATATCTTGGTGTATTGTGTATGAGATTTGGTTTCGAGTATTGCTTCCACTATTTATTTCACTTAATTATTCCAGAAAGTGTATTTTGTTTTATGAGATGCTAATTTGATTTACAACAAGGAAATCACTAGTAACAATTTACCTAGGTGTTGAGACTAGAAAGTTAACAAGTTAAACATGGTTAACTATGGTTAACCATGATTGACCATGGTTGAACATGTTTGGTGATCGTTGATCATTTTTTACCATCGTTAACTATATGTTTGAACATTGTTGACCATGCTTGACTATGTTGACAATGATTGATCATGTTTGGTTATGTTTTACTATCTTTTAATAGGGTTCACCATGGTGGACCTAGGTTGACTATGGTGGACTATGTTTAACTATGATTTATTTGGTTGAATATGGTTGACCATGATTAACAAAGTTTAACTATATTTGATAGCATTTAATTATGGTTGACCATTGTTAACCATATTTGACTAAGGTTGACTTTGTTTGACTATGGATAACTATGGTTGGCCATCTTTGACATTGGTTAACCATGGCTGACCATGGTTGACCATAGTTGATTATGGTTGATTTTAGTTGGGTGTGGTTAAATATTGTTGATTATGGTTGATCATGCTTGATTGTGGTTGACTTTGGTTTACCATGGTTGAATATGGTTAACTTTTGTTGACTATGGTTGGCCATGTTTAACTATTGATGACTATGGTTGAATTTCGTTGATCATGATTGATCATGTTTAACTATCGATGATTATGGTTGACCATGTTTTACAATGGTTGAATTTGGTCAAACATGGATGGTGATGTTTGACATTAGTTGACCATGGTTGACTTTGGTTATCTATAATTGATAATGTTTTACTATGGATGACCATTATTGATCTTGGTTAACTTTGGTTAACCATCCTTAGCCATGGTTTCCTGTGGTTGACCACGATAGAATAGGGTGACTATGGTTGACTATGGTTATGTCACATTTTGATGTGCATTTTGGTTTATTTATTTTGAATTGCTACATTCCTCAATGGTTATGTCACATTACAATGCTCATAAAGGGTTATGCTGCATTGTAATGTACCTCAAGGGTTGTGCTAGATTTCAATGTTCCTTAATAGGTATGTCACATTGTGACCTTCATCTTGGTTGACCTATGTCAAATTGTTATATTCTTTAATGGTTATGTTGCATTATGATGTTTATGATGTTCATTAAGGGTTATGTCACATTGTGACATTTTTGAAGGATTATGTTGGATTCTAATGTTTCTTAATAGTTATGTTGCATTGTGATGTTCATCTTTGTTAAATTTTGTTGAATTAGTATGTCATTCAATGGTTATGTAGCATTGTGAGATTTTTGAAGTTTATGTCAAATTGTGATGTTCCTTAATGGATTTGTTGCATTGTGATGTTCATGTTTGTTGACTTATGTCAAATTATTATGTTACTTAATAGTTATGTTGCATTGTGATGTTCAATAAGGTTTATGTCACATTGTGGCATTAGGAGTGTTGACCATGGTCGATATTAGAACGTTAACTTCAACATTATGTTTGCGACATTAAGAAGTTGATAATAATAATCATTATTGTCTTAGTTAATCAAGTTTATTTTTATGTGAACTTTGGAGCAACTACATTCTTGTGTTTGAAATTGCGTATAACTTGATAGATTATATCTAAATTTTTAATGAGTTCATTTCTAAGTTTTTGTTATCATTGAAATGTATCTATGAAATACTACAAAGCAATGTTAATACATTTTTTTGACCATGTTTTACTATGGTTGACTTTGGTTGAACATTGTTGACCATGGTTGATTTTGGTGGGCCATGATTGACTATGGTTGATTATGGTTGGCCTTGGTTGACCATGGTTGAATATGGGTGATTATGCTTATGTCAACATACATTTTGGACAACTTATGTTGAATTGCTACATTCTTAATGGTTATGTTGCATTGCAACTTTCATAAAGGTTATGTTTCCTTTGGATGTTCATCAAGGGTTTTGTTGGATTACAATGTTACTTAATGGGATTGTCTCATTTGCAACATTCATCGTGGTTGACATGTGTCAAAATGCTATATTCCTAATAGTTATGTCTCATTGTGATGTTCATCAAGGGTTATGTCACACTGCAATGTTCTTGAAAATTTATGTTGGATTATGATGTTCATTAATTCTCTTGTCACATTGCAACATACATCAAAGATTATGTTGCATTGTGGCATTAAGAGGGTTGACCATGATTGACATTAAAAGGATGACTTTAACATTATATCACACTATAACATTAAGAGGTTGATAATAATAATAAATATTATTTCTTTAGTTAATCAAATTTGTTTTTATGTGGGGTATTAATATTTGTGTGTTTGAAATTCCTTATTACTTAATAATTATATATAAATTTTTAGTGTTAATACATTTGATAACATTTAAAGAAGGCTATTACATTGCTTGAAGAAATAGATGCATTCATATGTTTCAAAGAATGATTTCAATGAAGATAAAGTTTGTATATGTTACCATAATGTGAATTGGTATTCTAAATTTACATAGCGTATATGTTCTAACCCAGTATCTTAACTAATTTTATCATAAAGTGTCTTAACCCAGTTTAATTTTAAAGAAGGAAACTTGACCCTATCATAGCAAGACAAGTTGTGGTGTTTCCATTATTTTAAATTCTAAATGATATGATATTGGAAGTTGGTGTTACTTGATTCAGAACCAAATTAAAAACTTGTTTAATTGAATGGTAGTTGTGAAATGAAATTTGTAAGTTTCATATTAATATATTTTACTATTTATATTATTAGTATTATTTATATAGAGTAAATAATAGGAAAATATAGAAATAATACATATTAAAATTAGAATTAAACTAGGTTAATTTATAATAAATTTTGGTTTAATTTTTTTAGTTAAACTAAATATTTTATCATGTAAAAATGGAAATTATTAAAATAAAATATTACTTGAAAACATTATCATGTAAAAATCAAAATTATTGAAATGAAATATGGTCATGGAAAATATTGTGATTAAAATTTAGAAATAAAATCATCCAAATAAAATATATTTAAGGTTGCAAATAGGTTTGATTCTCCTTTCATCTTATTAAATAAAATTTTGATTGGAGTTGAAATATACATTTGGAAATAAATATTATTGAAACCAAAATTAAAATTTAAAATATAATATTTTAAATATTATCCAGTTAAAGTTTCTAAGCAATAGTAGTTTTTTCCTTATTTCTTTTGAAATAAAATTTTAATTTAAAAAAATCTTAACATTATGTATTTAATCATTACTAAAAATAACTTATTTTAATGACTAAATTATTTCTGGTCAAATCAAATTTAACTTACATAATCAATCTTCATTACATTTGTTTTCAAAATTCGAGATTAATCACTTTAATCTTCATTCTGACTTGGTTAAAAGGATCACTCATAGTAAAACCCTGTGGAAAATTCTCTTTCTTCTTAAAAGAAAAAGGTCATTAAGGTGGCTTTTATAGTCATTAAGTTTTAACATTGTTATTCAATTCATATGTATATTTGACATGGTATTTATTTAAGTTTTAACAACGTGCTGCCAACACACTTGCTGCTAGAGCATACTTACATGTCCACGCTGCTAGACAGTGAGACTATTTACAACATTTGTCGCCGTTCCTCTGTCCATCGAGATCTCTGAATTTTGGAGCTTATGGCTCGAGATCTATCATCATGGCAGCATTCCTGTTCATGACTTTGTGGGATTTCATCCTCCTATAGATGCCATGCCCATGGGCTTAATATGTCGACATCAATTATTCTTTAAGAGTGAGCTTTGTATCAAGCACCGATTCCTATTTTGACTCGGCGGTTGCAATGGTTAGCGATCCATGCACTCAAGTGAGATGGATTGGTGTCTATAAGGACACTCATTTTATGGTGTTTTTGTACATGAGTATCTGATGAGGTTTTTTGAGTCAAGACTCATTTTAGAGGATCAATATCCTTGCTTAAGAAGTTTGAATTTTGTGTTTTGGATTTATACATGGATTTTTGATGGCTTTGAGAGCTTGGGGTTAACTCACCCTCTTTAGATTTTAGGCCATGCTTCATGTTCGGACTTTTCAGCGTATGCATGACTCATTCCTCGTTTGATGGTTGATGGTGGTTGCTTTTGTTTGAAGCCTTTGTTCTGGTGATTCACTAGCACTTATTTTTCTGAAGAATATATGTGGTGGTTGTCGATGTTTTCCATTCTCGTGCCTCTACAACCAAACCTCTTCTACTTCATAATTCAATCAAGTTCATTGAGGATACTTGGTTCTTCTCTTCATAGTTTTGGTCATAGTTCCTGATTGGAGACTTCAGCCTCTGTAGGTATCTTTCTCTTGTCATTCAATGTATCATTGTGAGATCTATAGTTTCAACTTTAATGCCCTTTTTTCAACACTAACATTTTTCTATTTTTTGGAGAGGGATTTTTCCCTATGGGTTTTTCTCCTTTTCTCCACTTGTGAGAGTCTATTTTGTACTTGAGTACCTAATAATGCATCATTGTCAAGATCCAATTTTTGTCTTCTTTACTCCTTATATTTCGTGTAAGAGGGGTGTTAGTGTACTTTTCCAATGCATACCTTTCCAATACAACCAACTAGTATTAGTTGTAAGCTCATGTAGGCATCCTTATATGCCCAATTGTCATAGCTTTCATTTTCTAACATTGGACTTCTTCCCATTGTTATATTTAACATGCATCCTCTTATATTGAATAACACATAACATGTGTGTAGTTTTGTTCTATGGAGTCTAGGCTCATTTAGGATCCAAGTTTGACCTAGATTTCTACACCAAGATTGAAGTTAATATTTTCTATTTTTATTTTATTTTTAAATTATGTTTTTCTGTGCTTTTTATGGTAACTCATGGTTGCATACAACACATGAAAGAGTAAGAACAATGCATATATCAATTGAGCTCTAAGAACTAAGTGCATATGCATAAAATTTAGAACTTTAATGACGCCTATTGGCATAATTAGATAACTTATGGTTAACGTGTTAAAGTTAAAATTATTTCAATCAAAATAAAACTCCTAAATTTCATTGACACCTTATTATTCCCTTCCTCCACCAACGACTATAGTTTTCAATACAAATTCAACGTGTGTTGACTTCATTTTAGTTAACTTGCTTTAAAAAACATGTTCTAAAGTTGACATGGAAAAAAAAAGTCATAGTAAACTTATTATTTTGAATAATAATCATTTTATGAAATTTTTTATTGGAGGAATTGAATTTTGGATTGACTAAATAGTTCTAATGGGACTTGATATCCCTCGGTGTGTTCCAATTATTTCTTATATTTTTTAGACTTCAAAATTAATTTAAAAAATACAAAATTTAAAAAATTCATGAGCTTGAGAGTTATGGATATGGCATAATTTATACTTAGTGTTAATTTATGCCACTGACACTCCCACTGCCACCATCCTCTCTCACAATTCAATTGTATTAAACAAATACAACATAATTTAAATCAACATGAATAGTTCCATATGAAACAAGATTTAAATCAATATTAATAGTTTCATATGTTTTGCACCAAACTATATCCTCCTTCTTTTGCACTCTCCTTAGTTCACTTTTTCTTCTCAACCTGACATTCTCTTATTTCCACCAAGCTTCCTCATGGATCATCCTATTTTACTCGTGTTTATCAACCATTTCAAGAAATATTCGTTGCATCATTTATTGCTTCTCCATGACTCTTTCCATCATTTTCTCGGTGAATCATATAATGAATTGGTTGAAAAACTCATGGGAAATAGCTCTGGAGAAATGGAAACTTGTGTCTCTTTTGATCTTCTTGTAGAAAAAGTTGGAGGAGGATTGGGCATGGCCAAAAACTCACAACTGAATCCAAAAGCGGCCATCATATTTTTGTTTCTACTTGTGTTGTTGTTATACCTCTATTTATCACCCTGAGCCTCATAAAGGACCTATTGATGTCATCATGTTAGAATTACATGTCAGTGCTAAAAAATATTTGATTTTGGTCACAATCGCTACTTGTCTTTATGAAAGGTGTGACCGGTCATATCTTGTCCTCTTTCAATATGTGATCAGTCACTTGTTTCCCTTGTGCAATAGTCGACCACCTCTTGAACCTTCTAGATTTGAGACGTTGTAAGGATATCAGATCGAGATAGGCCAACCATGATGAGTCATGAGCTCTGGAAATTGTGCCTAACATATTTTTCATCGTGTTCTAAGCTTTGAAACTATCTCTAGAACATCCTCCATCAATATATAAAAGAATCCCAAATCAAGAGGTATAAGAACTCAATTTTGGATAGAATTATGCTACCAAAATATAACCATAGAAAGACTTGTGCCTTCATAGTTCATTGTTGGTTCATCCATACTTGAGAGAGCGCTAAGGAAGGTCTCAAGGAGCTTGGAGATGGAGAAGTACCTCAATAGTCTCAATGTAACTTGGCATCGATGTACTTTTCCTTTATAATTTATATATATCTATGGTTTTCCCCTCCAATATCTGTGATCTATGATTGTTTCATATGATACATTGGTATATCTATCTAGTAGGTTAAACTCAATGGAGTAGTAGCCTGAAGATCTAGTATCTTGCAATGCTCAATATGCCTCAAGATGTGTAAGCTTGGCTAGTTGATACTTACTTTGTATCAATGAAATTTGAATTAGATTAATATTTATAAATTTTATTGTTGCTATTTTTTAAACAATAAGGCTTGTTGAGTTGGTGCTCAGATGAGGAGATTGGTGTCTCCAGTAGGTTGGTGCCTACATATTGCTAAGTTGGTGCTCAGTTAAGGAGATTGGTGCCTCCAGTAGGTTAGTTCCTACATACATTTATAAAGAAAAGTTTTTGTGATTTTATCCCGCAATGGTTTCCATGCTAAACTATGTGCATTGTGATTTGAGTTTATATGTGATTATTGTTTCTCAACTAATGAATGATTGATGAATGGTTAAATAAATTTAAAAAGTATCGTATAATGATCCCCCCCTCCCCACCCCACTCTCAGTATAAGAATAAGTTAAACAATTGGTATCAGATCGGGTTCCTTCATAAACAACCTAACCGTTGGAAGGTAGATCTCAAGAACACACATGGCTAGTCAAGAAGCTTTCTTCACAAACAAGGGTCCATTGTTTGACGGAACAAACTATGCATTCTAGAGTGTAAGGATGTAGACTTATCTAATGGCTCTTGGGTTTGATATTTGGAAATCAGTTGTGAATGGTTATATATTTCCAACAACTCCACCAACAGATGCGTACGGGAAGAAGCCTAGTGAACATAATGCAAAAGCCATGAATGTTATATTGAGTGGTCTATCAAAATCAAAATTTGTGAAGGTGATGCATTTTAAATTGAGAAAATATATTTGGGATAAACTTCAAAGCATCTATGAAGGTGATGACAAGGTGAAGAAAACAAAGCTCCAAACTCATAGAAGACAGTTTGAGAGTTTGAAAATGGAAGACGAAGAAAATGTTGCAGCCTATTTTTTTCGAGTGGATGACTTTGTCAATGCCATCACAGGATTGGGTGAGGATATTAAAGAATTAGTGATTGTGCAAACAATGCTTAGGTATTTCCACTTAATATTTGATTTCAAGGTCTGTGTCATTAAATAAATGAAGGATCTGGAGAAACTAACGATGGATTACCTGCATGGGATTCTAACTACATATGAGATGAGGATAGAAAAAGAAAAGCCAACATGGAAGGAAGAAACTTTCAAAGCATAAAATAAGACAAAAGGACACAAATTTTTTTATTGTCCCAGCCATGAATCAGATATAGAAGAAGCACAATTTGTGAGAAAACTAAAAAGAGGATCTGGAATACAAAAAGGTAAGCTACCCTTTATTTGTTTTAATTGTGGTAGAGTAGGGAATTTTGTTGTTAAATGTCCATATGCAAAAAGGGAAGATAGTTATGATAAGGATAATAATGTCAAAGAAGAACACAACAATAAAATCAAATCTTACATAAACAAATGAGGAAAATACACTAAGAAGAAGAGTTTTTACTCTAGAGAGAATAGTAACTCATCTGAAGAAAGTGATGGATATGTTTATGATATTGACAAAGAAGAATTCCTCTTCATGGACATGGATACAAATTCTACCGATAAATAAAGTGAAGACAATAAGAAAGAAAAATCAGAAGAAGAAGAAGAATAAATTGATGGGGAAGTGAATCTTGAAGGAGAACTCATTAGTGCCTTAGAAGAATTAGACAGACTTACGGAAAATAATAGAAAGAAGAAAGAGAAATTGCATAAATATGAAAAGGAGGATCGTGATCTTGAAGAAACAGAGAAGAAAATGATCATCCTGAAGACTCAACTAGAAGAGTAAAAAAGGATAGAAGAAGTGGTGAGAAGCCAACTAAAAGAAAAGGAAAAAAATTGCAAGAAGATTAAAGCTGAAATAGTTTCTTTAAGAAAGGAACTAGAAAAAAAAACTAATCAATTGAGAAGGAGCTTGAAATTCGAAAAGAGTATGGAAATATTAGATAATATTCTCAGTTTACAAAGGTCATCATTCATCAAGACAAGTCTTGGCTATGATAAAAAACAAAATATCCTCGAGGGAGATGCAAGCACTAAAGTCACAAATCCACCAAAAAAGGAAATGGAAGAAAAACCTAAAAGCTATGTCGATACTCTCAAAGTATCCATCAACAATGAAAACATCAACAGGAAAGGAAATAATGACCAACATAAATCTGATTATTTGCACAAGAATGAGTTCAAAATAGTTGTTCCACCAAGAATACCTTTTACAAACAGTTGCCAAAATATCTTTCTTGGCTATTGTTTTTCTTGCAATAACTTTGGTCACAAAGCATTAGATTGTAAAGCTTATGCAGTAAGTGATCATGTGAGAGATATAAACAAATGTTCTTATAAAACTATAAAGAATGATTATGTGAGAAACAAAACTAGAAGTTCTCATGGGCTTGTTGATAGAAACTACAATTCAAGACACTACAGTCGGGTGGCAGGACACTTCAACGTAGAAAAGACAGTGGCAGTGTTGCAATAACATTTCTATTGGTTGAAACTTTGATAAGATGTCAACAAGTATATCAGGTCCTGCACTACATGTGCCATTGCCAAACCGGACATTAAGAAACAAGGCATGTACACCCCTCTTCCTACTCCTAAAAGGCCCTGAGAATCCATCTCGATGGACTACATGTCAGTCCTTCCATCAACCAAGAGGGGAAATAACTGTGTTTTTTTGGTGGTTGATCGCTTTTCTAAAATGGCGATTTTGGTCCCTTCCAAGAATACCATCACCGCAAAGGTCATTGTCAAGCTCTTGTTCGAATGAGTGTGGGTACATTTTGGGATACCACAAACCATCGTCTTAGATCAGGAAAGTTAGTTTTTCAACACATTCTGGTCGAGCCTCTAGTTAATGTTGGACACCAAGCTCACCAAATCCATTGCCTTCCACCCCCAACATGGATGGCCAAACCGAGGTCATAAACCAGATGATCATGCATATCTTGCACATGTACAATTCCAAGCATCCCCGCACATGGGATGAGATTCTTCCCTATGTTCGTCATAGCAACAACAGAGCCATACATAGATCAACCGGCCACAACCCCTTTCAGGTGGGATTGGTATTTCAACCATTGGGTCCCATGGATGTTGCACTACCCCTTGCATCCACCCAGGAAGACTCGTCCCATGCTCAAAATGAAGCCGACAAAGCTACACGTTTCATTGAGCGGATCCAGCACATCTACCAACAAGTTCAAGATATTTTTCATAAGTTTAATGCCAAGTACAAGCAGCACCATGATCAACATCGGGTGCCACACAAGTTTTAGGTGGAAGATAAATTTTGGTTGCACTTATAGAAAGAACGCCTTACAAGACCCCATCGGAAGCTTTGTCCACTCTAATATGGACCTTTTACCATCACTAAGGTTGTGGGTGATAATTCTTTTGAGCTCAACATTCCCCCCTTCCTTGGCATGCACCCAATGTTTAATGTGGACCTCCTTCAGCCATACTTTCCACCATTATTGGACACCTTGAAGGTAGTAGAACAGTTGACACCAATAGAGCTCAACCCTGACTGCATGGAACGAGAATACAGTGATCAGATCATGGACACACAGGTCAAGGGAACTCACCAATAGAAGTTTCATCTTTATTGTGTTGTCAAAGTAGGGCATCTCCTGCACCAAGGAAAGTGGCTCACCCGGGGACAAATTCAACAGAAATTTCCTCGTCTGATGGGGGAACTTAATGCAATGGAGACCATTGCTTCCTAAGGGGGGAGGATTGATCCAATTGGATAACGGTGGCCACCCACCTATTCCAACTAGCTCACATATAGATGTCATCTTGGCAGTTTCAGTTTTCATCTTGGCATTATTTTCTAGCTTTTCGGGTCCTAAACTTTCAGGGTCGTTTTGAGGCCCTAAGCAATGTTTTTTGGGCTCGCCACAATCACACTGAATTTAGAGTTAGAGTGTTATGGAATAATGTGTATTCCTCAGATAAACCTTTCCAACAGGCTATCGTGCGCCTAAAATGGAGATCGTATGAAAACGTTACAACCCCGAGAAGTTGAAGTACCAACTTACCCCAACGGGGCCCACATGACTTTTAGCGCTTCATCTCTTAGGGTTAGGTTTTTGGATGCCTAGGGTTTTGGCATTCATGTTTGATAAAATGCCTTTGGAGCCTCATTGTACTAATCTTTTGTCGAATGAGCTCAGTCGTCACATCTCTTCTCAGAGATAAGTCGTCATCATTCTAGCAAGCTTGTTTCAGTCTGCTTTTTATAGTTTCAACATATTTTTTATTGAATAGAAGCCAAGTTTTATTGTATCTATGTTATTGTTCATTGTATCTCTGTGTTAATAATATAGATCTATATTCATTTCGTTCTGCTCATAAAATCTGGATCAAAGCAACAAAACTAGAAGTTCTCATGGGCTTGTTGATAGAAACTACAATTCATTTTCTCCCCTACTTGATTACAATGTTGAATGTTGTAAGTGCAATAATTATGGGCACATAGCACGCAACTATAGAAGCAACAAAAATAAATAAGGAAGAAGATGTTCTTTCCAAACACAAAGAAGAATACACAAAGGTGTGGAAAAGGAAGCAAGAAGAACATAAGAAGGAAGAATGCAGAATTGCACTTTATGCTCAAAATGAAGGGAACCAATGGTACATTGAAAGTGGATGTTCAAAACACATAATAGGGGATCAAACCAAGTGTCTCACCTTGGAGGAAGAAAAAGGAGTCAGGGTTACTTTTGGAGATAATGGCTCTGTAAGGATAGTTGGAAAAGGTATTATCAGTCTTGATAATGGAAAGACTAAGACACAGAATGCCCTGTATGTTGAAGGGTTAAAGAAAAATATTCTAAGTGTCGGAAAAATGTGATATCAAGGCTACAACCTCACATTTCATTCTAAAGGGTGTGAGATAAGGAAATTAGCTTCAAGAAGATTGGTGGCAAAAGAAAATATAACCTCAAGCAATGTATACATACTCAATAAATTCAAAGAAGAAAAGTTTTGTATGGAAAAGAATTTGGAACTGATATCCCTCTCATCTCGTCAGTAAAGGGAAGAACAAGCTCAAGGGGAGCAACCATTTTCCATTGATGTCAAAGGGGGAGAAGTTGCAGATAGAGGGAGAAGTCGCAGACACAAGGAGAAGTTGTAGACAAGGGGAGTATCAGAATTGACTAAGGGTTTCCATCAATGACAAAGGGGGAGATTGTTGGAAATAATGTTTTAATTGATTTCAAAGAAAGGTGGGGCCTATAGATGTCCAAGATAAATATACAAGCCTACAGGTGTCCAAGACAAAGATTACATGATTTTTGGATTTTTAATGGTCAGTTTGGATACCCTATATTTGAATCCAATTTTACTTTACATACCTAGCTCCAATGGGAGCATAAGTTATATGGTTGGAAATATTATTCCGAGACCTTTCCAACGATATATGACATTCCCTCTAACTCCCTAGAAATGAGGAGATATCAATTTTTTCATCTGACAACCCAACCAAAAAATTGAGGTCGTCTTAGCAAGTCTTTACAGGTTGGCCTAGAAGGTGGGGACATAATTACTATAAATACAGGATATATGTGTGCATTTTTAGAGAAACCAAGAAATATATCAAGTCTGATGTGCATGGAAGTGATATAAGGTGTGCTAAAGGTGTTGGGGTGTATTTTTGGGATCTAAAGGTGTAAAAGAGAAGTCTAAGGGATTTTATTGAGGTCTTTCTTCTTCTCAAGGTGCGTTATGAAGGACTGAAGGTCTATGATGATGTCATGTGCACTGTTTTGAGGTTGTGATGTTGTCATCAGTGGATGTTGCCATTAGTGGATGTTTCCATCAGTGGATGGTGTCATCAGTGGATGTTGTCGTTAGTGGATGTTGTCATTAGTGGATGTTGTCATCGGTGATTACATTATGTGAATGATGTTATGAGGCTTGCTAAGGTTTGAAGGATTTTCTGTGGAATGAAGCATGCAGGTGAAGTCATAAGTACTTTGTGTATGAAGATCTTGGATTGGTGTCTACACATATCTTATTGAGTTGGTGCTCAGTTGAGGAGATTGGTGTCTCCAATAGGTTGGTGCCTACATCTTGTTGAGTTGGTGCTCAATTGAACATATTGGTGTCTAAAGTAGGTTGGTGCCTACATCTTGTTGATTTGGTGCTCAATTGAGGATATTGATGTCTCCAGTGGGTTGGTGCCTACATCTTACTAAATTGGTGCTCAGTTAAGGATATTGGTGTCTCTAGTAGGTTGGTTCCTACAATCTTTGTAACAATGGTTTGGTGCCTACAAACATTTATAAAGATAAGTTTTTGTGGTTTTCTCCCACAAGGGTTTCCACGTTAAACTCTGTGCATTGTGATTTGAGTTTATATGTGATTTTTGTTTCTCAGCTAATGAATGGTTGATGAATGGTTAAATAAAGTAAAAAGCATTGTATAATCATAAATTCAACAATGATTCCTTTGAGTTGACACCCTTGTCCATTTGGTTAAAGGAATTCCTTCCTTTTCACTTTCCCCGTCCATAAAAAACTAAAACATTTTTTCATAATTTTGTTAAAAATGGCTTTAGGATTATGAGAAATGGACATCCAATGCACATGAATACACTCTAATACAATTGTTACTAGAACTAATCTACCACTCCTAGACAACCATTTGCTGCACCATATAGAAATTTTTGCTTCAATGTTGTTGAACAACCAAATCCCATCAACATACTTGTAATCATTTGGTTTTAATTTAAATCCTAGGTACTTTATTCCATGCTCAAGCTCAAATTAGCTCATATAGATTAAATTTATAATTTGTAGATCGTGTTTTAACCTCTTCCTCCATCTCATTAAACAACATCGAAACTTCCATGTATCGAGCTCCATATATATAGTCTTGCAATATATATCTATAATCTTCTTAATTCCCTAATAAATCTTTGTCCAAAATTCATAATATCATCCACAAACAATAAGTGAGAAAAAACCTTTGAATCAACTATTTTTATCCTTTCAATATTCCTATCCTCCATACATCCCTAACTAACGTATTTAAACCTTGGACTACTTATTAAAAAGGAAAAAGACATCCTTCTCTAAAAACCCTTGCATGAAATAATCTTCATAACGAGCCATGTATTAATACAACAAAGGTTTAGGGTTTTGTAAACGTTGTTGTTATTATTATTTTTAAATAATTTTATGTACTATGCATATATATTTGTAGAGAAATCAACTAAAATTCTATGTCAAACATGGTTCATCGTAAATCATTAAACCATGGAGAAAATTTAGAGAAATATACAACATATTGAATTATCATTATATTGGTAATTTTACGGTGTATAAAATTATACACTACTCTATAGATAGTAATATTAAATATTGAGAAGGATATAAGATAGTAATATTAAATATTAAAAAAGATATAAAATAAATTTTGAAATGTGAATTATTATTATTATTATATTGGATTAGTGGAGTTGATATTAACATATTTTGGTTATTTTTAATAGTTGAAAGTTTAAATATGTTAATTAAGGATGTAAAGAGGAAAGGGACATTTAAAAGAGGTAAAAATAGTTGACTCGAGGTTTTTTTGCATTTGTTCTTTGTAGATGATATTATGAATTTCGGACAAGGATTTATTAGGGAATTGAGAAGTATTAAGATATTATAGGTATATATTGCAAGGTTATAGAAATGGAGGTTAATATGTGGAAGTCTTTAATGTTGTTCAATGAGATGGAGGAAGAGATACAAACACAAGCTGCAAATTTACTCTCCATGAGCCAATTTGAGCTTGAACATGGAACAAAGTACTTAGGATTTAAACTAAAACTAAATGGTTGTAGGTATTCTAATTGGATTTGGTTGTGCAACAAAATTGAAGCAAGAATTTTTATATGGTGCAACAAATGTTTGTCCAAGGGTGATAGATTAGTTTTAGTAAAAGTTGTAATAGAGAGTATTTATGTTTATCAAATGTCCATTGATCATATTCATAAAGTCAATCTTAGCAAAATTAGGAAAAAATGTTTTAGCTTTTTATAAACATGGAAAAGGGAGAATGAAGAAATTCCTTAGCTAAATGGGCAAGAGTGACAACTCAAAGGAATCATCAGGTTGAAGCTTGAAGATATATATTTTTTTAACATGGTTTTGGTTGCAAAGACCTTATGAAGATTAATATATAATGAAGGACATTGGGGAAAAGTGTTGGAGCTCAAGTATCTTAAAGGAAAAACTATGGAAAAATGGTTTAAAGTATAAAGGGCATTCCCTTTAATTGGAAAATTGTCATCTTGGAAAGTAGAAAGAGGAAATAAAGTGAGAATTGGGGAATATCCTTGGGTTGGTTGAAGGGGGTTTTAAACTATCAAAAGTTATAATAAATGAATTGCACTCAGTGAGGATATTCTCCTTAGAGGATGTGGCACAACCTAATGGAAATGTGTGGTCACTGGGTTGGAAATCAATAGAAGTTTTGAATTTAAAAAGAGGAAAATCAAAGGAATGGTCTCAATATGTGAACATGTTGAATCATGGTGCAATAAAACTCTTGAAGTAGGAAGATTTAATAAAACGGTTTGAAAATTAGTATACAAGGGAATACATAGTGAAATTAAGATATTCAACAAAAATGGAAGAACCTTGGGAAGGTGAAAGAGTTTGGTGGTGAAAATTAATATGGAAATTACAAAGTCTTTTAAAGGCTATAATTTTTCTCTGGTTGGCTTTGGTAACAAAATATTAACATGAACAATTTCCAAAAGAGAAGTTGGCCTAGACTAGAAAGACATATTATTTGCAAGCGCAGTGAAGAATTTGAAAATCACTTATTTAACATTAATTCTTTTTTAAGAGCGGTGTGCAATGAACTCCTACAAATATCAAATGAAAGGAACAAATGGGAACATAGGACTATGGGGGAATGTCTTTTATCATGGATTTATGATAAGTTTGA
>JZKD02S0176254.1:303821-317712 GCA_000966675.3 Picea glauca
TTTAACATTAGTTGACTATGTTGAGTTGCCTATGATTCTCTAAAACTTGGGTTTGTCAGAGTCTAAAGAAATGTTCATCACAATGAGACATTGAGAAATGTTTGTGGCATTACGATGTTGGGACATGTTCGTCACTATGCAACATTGGGAAATGTTCGTGACATTGTGACATTGGGAAATGTTCGTCAGAATGCAATGTTGGGAAATATTCGTCAGATTATGACGTTGGGAAATGTTCATCACATAAAGACTCTGAAATTTAGAGATGTTCGTCCCAATGCAACGTTGGGAAATGTTCGTGACATTGCCACATTGGGACATGTTCATCACAATCCAACAATGGGAAATTTATGTGACATTGCGATGTTGGGAAATGTTCATCACAATGCGACATTGGGAAATAATTGTCACATTGCGACGTTGGGAAATGTTCATCACAATGCGATATTGGGAAATGTTCTTCATATTGCAATGTTGAGAAATATTCATCACAATGCAACATGGGGACATGCTTGTCACATTGCGACGTCGAGAAATGTTCGTCACAATGCAACGTTGGTAAATGTTCAACACAATGTGATGACAGAAACATTCGACACTTTGTGACATCGGTAAGTGATTGGGACAATGTCGGGACAGGGAAATGTTTGTCACATTGAGGCATTGGGAAATGTTCGTAACAAGGTGATAAAGGACAAAGTTCAACATATACTAAAGTTTGGTCATCAACGCCACATTTCTAGGTTTGTGTAGGGGAATTTCTAGGTTTAGTCATAATGGGAAAGGTTTTTGACATTGCGATGTTTGGAAATGTCTGTCACAATGCAATGTCGGGAGATAGTAGACATATTGCGATGTTGGGAAATGTTCATCACAATGAGTCGTCAGGAGATGTTCGACATATTGTATGGTCGTTAAGTGATTGTCACAATGAAAGGATGGGGGAATGTTTGTCATGGTGCGACGTTGAAAAATGTTCATCACAATGTATAGTTTATAGATTTCACCATGATAGAAAGTTAGCAATTCATGAAGGAACAATTGTGAAACAAGTATACAAAGTATACTTATTTTTTTCCCTAAAAATAAATAAATAAATAAATAAAATTTAATCATATGAAGAGAGAAAATTTACATACTGTAGAAAACATGGTGGATCCATTTTTTTACTGAGGCATGTGATTTCAAAGAAGATAACCAAATAATTCTTTAAAAAATAGTCCATCCATGATGTCAAATACTAATGTTCCCAAAAAATATACATAAAGTTCCATGTACAATCTTGGATATATGCATAAAAAATTCTATAGTAGTGAGTCTTTTTAGTAAACAGAGTAGAGTCACAAAAATTGATGCAGTAGACAGTCGTATATGAAGATAGTTCAAATTTGTGTTTCTTCAATAAAGGGCATGTGGTAGAACTCATATATCTCTCCATTCCCATATTCTAATACCTTCCATTTTCCCAAATCCAACCAAAGACCCTCTTTAGACAATGAACCTACCTCCAAGTTGTGCTCCCTATAGACATGTCGAATACAAACCATATCAAAAGAGTCCTAGATCTTGAAGATTTACTCAAACAAAAAAATAAGTTGTAAGTTATGACATTTCTGAAATTTCCTTTCCTAATATATAGTCAACATAGAGTCACCAAATATTTTTAATGAATTTACTCCCTTTTCTACAAGAAATAGGAGAAGTAGCTAGGGAAACATTAGTTCTGCATAGTTATGGGTTCCTTTTTCAAACCCCATATACATTTTGAAGGAGTGTGAGTCTGCGAGGTATAATACAAAGTATACTTGTAACATTAATGTTAATATTAACATTAACATCCCTCGGATGGGGTGTCAACAGGGTCCACATGTTGATGGGAGAAGACAATGCCTGCCACCTCTCCACAGACCACCTAACCGACACATGCAGTCTCCTCCCCTTCCTTTATCACCCCCCGATGCGAATTGAATGCCTTCANTTTAACATTAGTTGACTATGTTGAGTTGCCTATGATTCTCTAAAACTTGGGTTTGTCAGAGTCTAAAGAAATGTTCATCACAATGAGACATTGAGAAATGTTTGTGGCATTACGACGTTGGGACATGTTCGTCACTATGCAACATTGGGAAATGTTCGTGACATTGTGACGTTGGGAAATGTTCGTCATAATGCAATGTTGGGAAATATTCGTTAGATTATGACGTTGGGAAATGTTCATCACATAAAGACTCTGAAATTTAGAGATGTTCATCCCAATGCGACGTTGGGAAATGTTCGTGACATTGCCACATTGGGACATGTTCATCACAATCCAACAATGGGAAATTTATGTGACATTGCGATGTTGGGAAATGTTCATCACAATGCGACATTGGGAAATAATTGTCACATTGCGACGTTGGGAAATGTTCATCACAATGCGATATTGGGAAATGTTCGTCATATTGCAATGTTGAGAAATATTCATCACAATGCAACATTGGGACATGTTTGTCACATTGCGACGTCGAGAAATGTTCGTCAAAATGCAACGTTGGTAAATGCTCAACACAATGTGATGACAGAAACATTCGACACTTTGTGACATCGGTAAGTGATTGGGACAATGCCGGGACAGGGAAATGTTTGTCACATTGCGGCATTGGGAAATGTTCATAACAAGGTGATAAAGGACAAAGTTCAACATATACTAAAGTTTGGTCATCAACGTCACATTTCTAGGTTTGTGTAGGGGAATTTCTAGGTTTAGTCATAATGGGAAAGGTTTTTGACATTGCAATGTTTGGAAATGCCTGTCACAATGCAATGTCGGGAGATAGTAGACATATTGCGATGTTGGGAAATGTTCATCATAATGAGTCGTCAGGAGATGTTCGACATATTGTGTGGTCGTTAAGTGATTGTCACAATGAAAGGATGGGGGAATGTTTGTCATGGTGCGACGTTGAAAAATGTTCATCACAATGTATAGTTTATAGATTTCACCATGATAGAAAGTTAGCAATTCATGAAGGAACAATTGTGAAACAAGTATACAAAGTATACTTATTTTTTTCCCTAAAAATAAATAAATAAATAAATAAAATTTAATCATATGAAGAGAGAAAATTTACATACTGTAGAAAACATGGTGGATCCATTTTTTTACTGAGGCATGTGATTTCAAAGAAGATAACCAAATAATTCTTTAAAAAATAGTCCATCCATGATGTCAAATACTAATGTTCCCAAAAAATATACATAAAGTTCCATGTACAATCTTGGATATATGCATAAAAAATTCTATAGTAGTGAGTCTTTTTAGTAAACAGAGTAGAGTCACAAAAATTGATGCAGTAGACAGTCGTATATGAAGATAGTTCAAATTTGTGTTTCTTCAATAAAGGGCATGTGGTAGAACTCATATATCTCTCCATTCCCATATTCTAATACCTTCCATTTTCCCAAATCCAACCAAAGACCCTCTTTAGACAATGAACCTACCTCCAAGTTGTGCTCCCTATAGACATGTCGAATACAAACCATATCAAAAGAGTCCTAGATCTTGAAGATTTACTCAAACAAAAAAATAAGTTGTAAGTTATGACATTTCTGAAATTTCCTTTCCTAATATATAGTCAACATAGAGTCACCAAATATTTTTAATGAATTTACTCCCTTTTCTACAAGAAATAGGAGAAGTAGCTAGGGAAACATTAGTTCTGCATAGTTATGGGTTCCTTTTTCAAACCCCATATACATTTTGAAGGAGTGTGAGTCTGCGAGGTATAATACAAAGTATACTTGTAACATTAATGTTAATATTAACATTAACATCCCTCGGATGGGGTGTCAACAGGGTCCACATGTTGATGGGAGAAGACAATGCCTGCCACCTCTCCACAGACCACCTAACCGACACATGCAGTCTCCTCCCCTTCCTTTATCACCCCCCGATGCGAATTGAATGCCTTCANGTGTGGTCGTTAAGTGATTGTCACAATGAAAGGATGGGGGAATGTTTGTCATGGTGCGACGTTGAAAAATGTTCATCACAATGTATAGTTTATAGATTTCACCATGATAGAAAGTAAGAAATTCATGAAGGAACAATTGTGAAACAAGTATACAAAGTATACATATTTTTTTCCCTAAAAAAAATAAAAATAAAATAAAATAAAATAAAATTTATTCATATGAAGAGAGAAAATTTACATTCTGTAGAAAACATGGTGGATCCATTTTTTTGTTGAGGCATGTGATTTCAAAGAAGATAACCAAATAACTCTTTAAAAAATAGTCCATCCATGATGTCGTATACTAATGTTCCCAAAAAATATACATAAAGTTCCATGTACAATCCTGGATATATGCATAAAAAATTATATAGTAGTGAGTCTTTTTAGTAATTTAATAGAGTAGAGTCACAAAAATTGATGCAGTAGACAGTCGTATATGAAGATAGTTCAAATTTGTGTTTCTTCAATAAAAGGCATGTGGTAGAACTCATATATCTCTCCATTCCCATATTCTAATACCTTCCATTTCCCCAAATCCAACCAAAGACCCTCTTTAGACAATGAATCTACCTCCAAGTTGTGCTCCCTATAGATATGTCAAATACAAACCATATCAAAAGAGTCCTAGATCTTGAAGATTTACTCAAGCAGAAAAATAAGTTGTAAGTTATGACATTTCTGAAATTTCCTTTCCCAATATATAGTTAGCATAGAGTCACCAAATATTTTTAACGAATTTACTCCCTTTTCTACAAGAAATAGGAGCAATAGCTAGGGAAACATTAGTTCTGCATAGTTATGGGTTCATTTTTCAAACCCCATATACATTTTGAAGGAGTGTGAGTCTGCGAGGTATAATACAAAGTATACTTGTAACATTAATGTTAATATTAATATTAACATCCCCCGGATGGGGTGTCACAGGGTCCACACGTTGATGGGAGAATACGATGCCTGCCACCTCTCCACAGACCATGTGACCGACACATGAAGTCTCCTCCCCTTCCTTTATCACCCCCCGATGCGAATTGAATGCCTTCACTACTACGAGCTCCTAACTAACTGTCCCAGCGTGCCTGCTCTGGGTTTTTTGTCCTGGCGATGGAGGAAGGAAACTAGCCATCACCTCTGTGCGCGTGTGATCTTCACCTCCGACTTTCTTATTATGGCAACGCTCCTCAACAGTCCTTGCACTATTCCTTATTTCCTATCTATTGGCCATGCACTCTGCCAGTCTACCTGGTTTTCACTTTCATTTGCCCACTCTCGTCTCTGCCTTACCCTCACTCACAGTTGGCTATGCCTTGGCTTCGCGGGAAGCCAAAGAGAGGACCTCTCTAGTTCCAAAACAAAGTGGCCATGGCCAGTCGACACTTGCTTATCCCTGCTCCATCGCCCAACTCCTTGCCACCTTCCTCTGCCCAATCCTCCCTAGGTCAGAGTGGTCTTCTGCCTCTGTCTTTGCTGTGGGCATGCCGTGCGGAGTGGTTAAACCTCCACGACAATCCTTTGGGCTATGATCCTAACCCAATCTAGAATATGTCCTCGTCTTCACAACCATCCTTGGTTCGCCCGTTGAGCCCACCACCCTCTGCCCCCTCGCCACCACCCTATTTTCCCTCACCGACACCCTCTATTCCCTTGCCATCTCTGGAGGAGTTCCTTGCTCAATTGGAAGAGCCTCCGAGCCAAACCAATCTATGCTCGGATTGCGCTTCTTGTACAAGATTTAGAGACTCAGTGTCGATACTACAAGATCCAGTCTTTGCAGTCAGAAAGGACGTGGATGACCTCTGCTTTCGGCTGGAACAATTGGACCAGCGCGCAGAGAAAATTGAATCTTTGATTGCGACCTTGCTCCGCTCTTTACACGCTCCAGAACTAGCCACCAATGCCCCAACTACTTCAGAGGCGATTCTTGCTCCAACTATCTAGATGGTTGTCGAGAATGAAGTGTACAAGCGCGAATGTCAACGACCATGAGATTCGGTAAGCGCACAGGTGTCACCATGCATGTCTTACTCTGTCAATTGTTAATTTTTTTAGGAAGATTCCTCTTAGACCGCCGAAGTTTAGCACAATAAGATTTTTTTGTCTGTCAGGAGATAGTCTTTTTTGTCTTAAAGTCTTTATGAATGGTCTGGTCGAATCGGTTTCTCTACGAGGCGATTCAGACAATGCTATTTAAATTTTCAACTTGCTTGGTTGAATTGGTTTCCCCTTGGGGCAATTCAACACAAGCGATTCCTTAGATGACACTGTAATTTTGCTCCATGAAAAATAATATATAGATTCTTACTTAAAAAAAAATATTAACATTAACATTAATATTAACGTTAATGTTAAGATTAATATTAATATTACTCGCATGAAAAAACCACATGGCTTTCATGAAGCACTCACAAACTCATTAATATCAATATTTAAATAGAAATATTTATTTTTGAATTAAATTAAATAAATGTAAGTTTATATTTTATTTTGTAATACTAATTATTATATATTTTTTAATATCAATTAAACATTTAAGCTCATTCTTGTGCGAGATTTTTAATGAACTCATTATTTTAGTTCCAAATATATTAAATATAAAAAAGAATTGAAAATATATATAATTTGTTGATAATTAAAAAAATCTTAAATTAAGATTATCTTACATACATATTTGATTTGTATTTGATAAAAAATGTTTTAGGTTTTCATATATATATTTGAATGATTTTTTTTAATATATATTAAATTTATTATTTATCAACAAACACTATCAATAAGAGAGACAATATTAAAAGAGAAAATATTTCTATGTTTTTCAATATTGAATTGTAAGATTTCTATGTAATTTATCAATTTTATTTTTAAAAATATCTGAAATTAATTTTATTGATTTTGAATTTTAATTTAAATTCATTCTACATGATGATTAACAAAATATATTTAAATAATAATAATAAAAATTTAATATTATATGATCAAATTATATAAAATTAAAGTTTTCTCATCAATATAAAATTCTAATTGATTTTTTAATAAATCTGTTTCATTTAAAAGTGAATAAAGCTTTTATGAATATCGAAACTATATTATATATAAAATTTCAAAATAATAAAAATGTGTCATCACTAAAAATATATATTTTATATTTACGAGAGTTTCTTCTAAAAACAATTACTAATAAATTAATTTTATATTTAAATACTGATGATTGAACCATTTACAAATTGCATTATTGAAAATAAATAAATAAAGTTCAGGTCTTTTCTCTTTCATTTTTATATAAACAGAAATAGGACTTTTAAATGAAAATTTTTACTAATAAATTATTTTTATATTTAAATACTAATGATTGAACTATTTACAAATTGCATTATTGAAAATAAATAAATAAAGTTCAGATCTTTTCTCTTTCATTTATATATATAAAAAAAGGACTTTTAAATGAAAAGCTATACAGTTTTCATTATTGAAAATAAATAAATAAAATTCAAGTCTTTTCTCTTCCATTTTTATATAAAAAGGAATAAGACTTTTAAATGATTTTAAAAGCTATAAAGTTTACAGTTACTATGTTAAAATGAAATTTCATAAACCCTAAAAACAAAACAATCCAGATTACATCTTTCATATCATAAATAATAAATAATAGCAATGATAATAAGATACATAATTACATGTTATTAAAATCATACTTGAATTTTTGTAATCAATAATGATAATAACTTTTTAGAATGTTAAATAATTTTTAATATGTAAATGAATGTATAAGAATAATTTTGTGATAGTGTGCGAACAATTTTTTTTATATTTTGTTGTTCTCTATGGAAATATTATAAATGTTTTGTGGAGAGCATTAGTTATTAAAGTAATACAAATGCAATTATCACATTTATTGTAATATGTATTTATTATAACAATACATATAATAGATCTATTTAAGTATTAATAGATTCAGTTTATATTTAAGTAATATGTTCCAGAGTCGACTATTTATAGATGATACATTAACTGTGGAGAAGGCACCAACACAAAAGCGGAGCTTATGGGAGTTTGGGCTACTCGTAAACTTGCCAATATCTGGTCTATCCAAAATATACAGGTTTTGGGGGACTCCAAAGTAGTTATTGATTGGTTAAATCATAAGAGTAACCTACATGCGATTGACATTGAAAGATGAAAACATAGAACAATGGATCTGACGACTATATTTCAAGGTATTAGCTTCCATCATATTTACAGGGAATTCAATAAGGAGCCAAACTTTTTATCTAAACAAGCTCTCTTGGAACCAGAAGGCCGATTATCCTTTTTCCAATGGGTAGGTGGGGCTGGCGGCCCACTTACCCATATAAATATCTTTGAAATTTCTCCAAGTTGAAGTGAATCAGGATTATCATTTTGCTGGTAGCGAGAACTTTCAAGTTTGTTTTGTAATTATGAAGTGATCTTGTTGGTTTATGCCTTTAGACCCTATGTGGTTTGTAAGAAACTTTTTTATGGATAGTCATGGGATCTTTTTGTATCGAGTTGGAACTGAATGATCCATTTTGTTATAAAGATCCTTGAAGATGTAAAAGAAATTATACAATAATATAATTTTGAGCGAATTTTCTATTGGAAAAAATAAACGTACTTTAGTAATAAGTAAATGTAATTTATACAATTAATTAATGTGTATTCGCGTGGTTTATTTCTTCCACGTGGTTTGTAGGCAGAAAACATAAACCAAGTGAATATACATTAATTAACATATACAATTAATTAATGTATATTTGCTTGGTTTAGCTGTCATTTTTTTAGTTGAAGTTTCAATGTGATTTATTTTGCATTTTTCTTAATTATACCTAAAACATTTTTCTTACAAATAATTATAAAAAACTACATTGAGGACTATGCATTTTATTCCACATTTTTTTATAAATAAATATACCAAAACCCAATATAATTTTATAAAGAAATTTTCCAAAACTAAGTATAATTATTGGAAGAAAAATCAGTTCGAAGAAAAATCCAAAAGAAATGATAAAACTTTTCTGGAATTAAACTAACAATGGTATTAGGGTTCTATGTTTATTCAATCATACATATGAATTTCAAAAACGATAAAACATTTTTGAAATTGCTATGATTAATTTTTTTGTTTAGATTTCTACGCTCATCAAATAATACATATGAAGGAAACAATAATCCATGCAAAGTCGAAACTCTAACTTGATTATGCTTTCTATATCTTTAAAATCGAAGTTTGTGAACTTTGTCTCCTGAGCTTTCCCTCTCCCGAGTTTCCCTTCTTGTTGTTGTTAGACTTCTCCGAGTACGGTGGTATGTAATTATAAATCAATTCAAACCGTTTATAACGATTAAAACAATCATTAGAGTTAACGCGAGTCACTCCTTATTAAATGTTAATTAAATTTAAATAATAAATTAATTTTGTAGTGCCAGACACTCCTTATTTAATGTTAATTTAATTTAAATAGTAAATGTGTTAAGTAAAAGTAAAAAAGTAAACACATAATGTAATACAAAAAGTGCACTTTTATATTTGCAAGGGGTTTAACCATGGATATCTCACTCAACGATTTTCATATGACGACGAGAATATACTAGGATAATTAATTTATGACCCTAAGATGAATTAGATAGATTAAAAGATGAATTAATCCATCAAATTCCCATAAGAGGGACGCCTATTAGTGTAATTAAATCAACTATTACTATTAAAATTATTTGGAGCACTTGATTTGAGATGATATGGAAGATCACATAATATCACTATAAATTGATTTTTAAATTTATATCAATTTTTAATTTCCTAATTAATAAATATTTAAAATATCCCAAATTTTTAAATTTATATTAATTTTTAATTTTCTAAACATTTAGGAAGAGGAAAAAAATTATAATTTATAAATATTTCAAATATCCCAAATGGTTAAAATGGATAAAAATATAATTTATAAATATTTGAATATCCCAATGGTTAAAATGGATATTAATTGTTGTGTATGCTTATTAATGTTTAGTTTTTTTTTTAATTTTATAAATATAAATGTTATATATTTAGTTTATATTTAATTATTATTTTTATTTTTTTAAATATTATATTTGATTCGTTTATTGGATGTAGCTTGGGTGGTTGGTAGGAATGATTATTACTCTTCCTACCCAAGTTCATTTCCTTGTACATGACATGTGATGCCCTTAAATGGGTCTATATATGATGTTCTTGTTGTTGAGTCCCTAATATTCTGAAAATGCTTGACCTTCTCATATTGTCTATTAAATTTTGGGGAAGTTTTCTGTGAATGTAGCAAATACTAATCTTCGATGCGATAAACCAGATGTTAAAAAAAATATTATATTTAATTAATTTATAGGGCATTCTATGTTAATGTTAAACATGACTATTACATATTTAACATTTATAAAGAATATGAAATTGGGAAGATTATAAAGTTACATGTCACAATTTTATAGGTTTTTTAAGCTAATGTTTAGTTAGACACTTGTGGATTTTTGCATGAGATAACAACGAGCGAAGATGGAATGATAGAGCACGGGGCAAGCGGACTCACATGTCGACGGCTCCGTAAACGTCGGAGAGGTAAGCGCCCGGTTTGAACTTTACCCGACGTTCGAAACATTCGCGGCTCCACACGTGTCAGTGAATTAACCGGTCACGTTTTATAGTATTGTACAGATAAAAGGTTTTCATTAATATTATTGACCGAGCATTATCTTTGTATATAAAAATGAGGTAAAGGCCCGGAGGGAAATTAGTAATAACATTAGAATGTGGCCTTATCTCTAAAAATGAGGTAAATGCCGAGTCATTGTGATTTTGGAATATGGAATCAAAGAAGTAAATGTTGGGTGATTGTGATTTGGGAATATGGAATCAAAGAAGTAACTATTGTAAGGGATTTATCCATTTTATTGATTTCAAAGTATGATTTCAAAGGAAAATCAGTAATAATAAAATCAATAATAACATTAGTATGTGGGTTTATTTTTTTTATATAAAAATGAGGTAAGGCCTTAATTGCTATGAGTTAATAACGTTGGTATGTGGATTTATCTCTCTATATACAAATGAGGTAAAGGCCTTAATTTCTTTGAGTCATTGTGTTTTTGGAATATGGAATCAAAGAGATAACTATTGTAAGGGTTTCATCCAATTTCTTAATCTCAAAGGAAAATCAGTAATAAAATTAGTATGTGGATTTATTTATTTTTGTATAAAAATGAGGTAAGGCCTTAATTGTTATGAGTTAATAACGTTGGTATGGGGTTTTAGCTCTCTATATAAAACTGAGGTAAAGGCCTTAATTGCTCTGAGTCATTGTGCTTTTGGAATATAGAATGAAAGAAGTAACTATCATAACAGATTCATCCATTATCATTGGATCTCTAAGGAAGGGAAAACCTCCCAAAGAACCAAGGCCAATAAGAACCATCCAAAAGGCCTTCTCCTATCATCAAAATCTCCACACTATCTCCTACTTTTTAAGTCCTGCAAAAACTCAATTTAGAAGTAGATAGGGTACTGAACAAGGGGCCTACTTTAAATCAAGTCAAGTGTTTTGATGAATGCAAAGGGGAAAGGGGAATTCCCAAACCCTATCCCTTTTCATGGTTTTAGGACTAAGGTTCTATAACCCTCGAAAGGAGGTAATTTAGGCATTAAAACATGGGGATTCTCCCTCCATGCATCATGCCTCATGCATGCAATGGACTTGAAGGATTGAAGACCTTTATTTGAACCCCCCACCCCCCCACCCTCCCCCCCAACCCCACAAATTAACATTAAGACCTTAACGTGGAATACATCTATGACCAATACCATATGTGTGAATCAATTGCTCTGCAATGGATTTAAATCTTGTCCAATCCAACATCGAAATTGGTGAAGGAGTTTGGGTTAAATGATGTGAAAGATAGATTGATGTGCATTCCTCCCTACATTTGGCTTACAAATTGAATCATCGAGATCGTGGAGTGGTTTTTGGTAACTCTGGTCCTTAACCTCTTTAGGTGTTTGTTTGGTGACATAAGAACCCCAACAAGATTATCTAGAAAGCTATGAAGGGGTGCAATCACTCACAAAAATTGTTGTTTTTGTCTATTAAGAGAAATGAAAGGTTTGAGCCATGGCCTCTACTAGTATGAAAAATAAATTGAGGAAGTCAAGAGAATGGCCAATGATTTGCTACTATTGGAAGAAAGACAATGAATAGTGAATCTTGGTGGACAATTTTACAAGGAACAAGCATGCACTGGAGGTTTGTAAGGAACTCTTTGTTAGGATTAGGAGAAGGAGTTTGGAGTGACCATGATCATTCTAAGAGGTAAGCATTTAGAATAATTGGTCACTCTAGATGATCTTTTAGATCTTGTGACACGTATTTAGGACCACTAAAATCTTCCCCTTGCCCTTGGATTTATTAATAGACCTGCACTAGAGGTTTGCAAGCACCTCTTCATTAGGACTAGGAGAAGGAATTTAGAGTGACCATGATGGTAAGCATTTATAACAATTAGTCACTCTAGATGATGTTTTAGACCGTGTGGCACATATTTAGGACCACTAGAATCCCCCCTTACCCTTGACTTCAGTGGAAAGCATGCATTGGACCCATCATAGTTATGAGGTGCTAAGTACTAGTTCATTTTGTATAGAACATTATAATTCGAACTTAGAATAGAACCCATCCTCAGGTGCTAAGTGCTAGTTCATTTTATATTCTATATTTTTATAGTTAAAATTACATACATGTTATTGGAATAAATTATTATATCATTTCAAAAATTGTTAAAATAATTTTAAAATAGAAAAATGAAATATTATTTAATATCACAAAATTATGATTAAAATATTGTTTTTATTTTTAATGAAAACATATCAAAATTAAAATATTATTTTCTTTTTAGAATCAAAAGAACGACATCCTTCAACATACGTAAATAGTCTAACACCATTACCTGGTTTAACGATGTGCATGCATGCATTTTATTAAATTGGTTTAATAGAAGTATGCGACCAAAAATAAATCAAACAACCATATCTCAAGCCTACTAAGGGATGTTATCATAGTAGGGTTTGTCTAGGTACCTAGGCTGCTAGTTTGACTCACAGAAGGGTTGGTAGAGTCTTTAAAGAGGGTAGGGTCATTTAAGTCACTAGAGTCTTCATTGAATCCAATGGAAAGGGGGAGATTATGGTGGTCCTAAATGAGTGCCATGAGGTCTAAAAGGTTATCTAGTGTGACCAATTGTTCTAAAACCTTACTTCTTAGAATGATCATGGTCACACCCATACAAGAACGGATGAATCCGTTATGATAAATCTTTGTTTAAAGAACCACAAACCTCACACCCATACAAGAACGTAGGTAAGATAAATGAGCATAAGAGTTAGATCTTTATTTAAATGTCTTGGTCTTGAAACTAAAGCTAAAAACATTGATTTTCAAGGGTTGTAAGAGTTGCATATCCCTTGCTTAATCTAGCCTCTACTCTTAAAGGAAAGCTAAATTGTGGTTTAGATAAAAGGGCCCCCAAATATACATATGAAGAGATTACCTCAACTCTCTCAGCTTTGTATGTATCAAATTGCATGCCTCACTTTCAGGGATGTAAAAGGCCATGGCTTTTGTTTTCTCCAAATTAACTTGAAGTTGATGGGTGTCGCAAAAAGAAATTAATATGTCAAAGTTGTTTCTAGGGACCCTTTATTGATTTAAACATAGAGGATAATTCCATCTTCAAATAGGAGAACAACGATAGAGATTCTTGTAACAACCCAAATTGATTAATTTTATCATAGTTTTTAATTTAAATTTAATTAATTATTAAAATATATTAATGAGTCTTTTATTATTTTATTATTAAAAGGT
>JZKD02S0176254.1:317762-328098 GCA_000966675.3 Picea glauca
GAAGAAGGGGAAGACTTGGAAGATGATCTCATTTGTGTTGGAGGATTTCTGAATTTCTGAAAGATAGAGGAGGAGGAGGAAATTGGAAGAATTGTTTTGGGGAACTCTCAGAGGGCACTGTTGTTGATGAGAATTTTGGGCTCGGGTGACAAGAAACCGCAAGTATTCCTAGAGCTAGGGAGTTGGAGAGGCTATTCCTAGTTGGCTGGGAGGTTAATATTCAGTCTGGGCAAAAACAAGAATAGGATCAGACAGAAAAAGGACTAGATAAACCAACTTGCAGGTGGAGGTATGTATATGTTTTTGTTATCATTATTCTGTTGTTGTTGTTGATATTATTATGTTGTTACTGTCTATTCCTGGTTTATTCTAAGTATAAGAAAATCATGAAAGAAATTCTAAACTAAATTTTAGTCATTAAAGTAGGAGATTTTAGAAAACTTTTAATTAGTTTGAGTCCTGAAAATAACCAGACTGTACATATGGTATTAGAGTCTGGTTTCAAAACTGAAACCTGGGCTTGACCACCCACATGAGGATTTTGTCTTTGTGCCAATTTGGGTTGTTACAACAAACCAATGGACCGTGAAGAACATGTTGCATTCCCCTGCAGATGATCCACCTAGAACTTATTTTTGAGAATCTGTAGTTGTAAAAGTTTTAGGCCCCTTTACACATATTTGAGTAGGGGATCCCTTCCTATATGAATTTGTTCCAAACCGACAAAATTCACATGCATACCTTTTGGTCTGAATATCTGTTTTAGCAGTTGAATCCACTAATATTTTATCTAACTGTGAGGTTGTGGCATTTTGAAGGGATTCATAATATCCATTAGATGGCTTGTGCAATGATTCATATGAATTAGACACATATACTCCAAATTGCTTGCTTCACCCCTTATAACCGTAGTACAGGTACTGAGACAAGATAACAATATCTGAAAAAATAAAGTAGGTTGTTGTAATGGTTTATGTTACAAGTTGATCATCAGTCAGAAGACATCCAATAAAATTACATGAATCCCACGCAAGCCATTGAACAAGGTACTAGGGCGACAAAGCATCGATGCTTTTCATGGAGAAATTTCTCACAAACTGAGGCACCTGGGCTACAATCCATAACATAACTAAAGAGAGGCCAATGAATAACCCCACCATTTCCCATGGGGTATAAATACACTCTTTGAACCATCTCTGAATCAATGGATTAGCAAGGGGCATACACATTGAAATCGCATCCAATCCATTCCCACTAAACATATCCACCCCCTCAAGCAGAACAAGGAATATAAACTATCCCTAGGATTCCTTCTTCCCACAAGATGGCGGGGTGGGGTTGCGTATCTGCTAAACTTCTCTTTCCCCAATTTATTTTGTAAACAAGGAGAGAAACTCCAGGGAATCCTGCTAGTTGTTTGCAAAGCCTTGATTACGCAACTTATGGGGATTCCTAGATCAGAGGCATCCTATGACTACCCCTCCTAAGCCCTCTTAAAATATCTCCCTCCTTTCTGACCAATCTCAATGCCTACAAGATTAGCAACAAGAAGAGATTTGGTGTATGGTCGCCACTTGAACTCCTTAAGAACAATAAACAAGGAAGCTAATGAAGGAGTAATCTCAGTATCTTTAATGTTACTGGAGGAGACAACTCGTAGCCTCCAAAGATCCTTCAAACTAAGAAGAACAATATCTAAACCCACAGTAGACAACATGGAGCAACCCTCCAAAGGTAGACGCCTAACCCTCTTGCAGTTTATGGAAAGCTTAAATACTTCATCATCCAAGCCTCAACAATCTTGAAATTAAAGTTCTTTAATAGCTTCACAGACCATAACTAAAGCAGCAAACCCAACCTTATCTCTGAATTTGCAACGAACAAGCTGAAGTTATTCAAGTGCAGGACAAAATCCCAAATGCTCTACTGGAATAGGATTAGAGTTTATTCTCTTGCAATTTTCTAGCCTAAGGGTCTTCAAATTGATGTAATATGACAGAGCTGCAATCCACCCCTCATCAAAATCCTGATTCACCAATGTCAATTATTCAAGCATAAAACATAATGCCCGATTGCAACAATTCCATCATAGCTATCGTCAAGTCTACATCAGTTAGGTTTGGGAATCTGGATGTAATCTGACCATTCTCTAAGAAGCTCCATTCCTTCAATTAATGGAATGCCTAAAAAGTCCATGTAAGTGAAACCATCGCTTGCATACTAAAGAGGTGTGGAAGAGCAGCGAGCCTGGAAGCCATGGTCGTGGCTATGCTCTCGAAGCAACAGGTGGGACTGTGCTCTCCAAGCGGTCAACCATGGAACTAGGGCGACGCCCTCAAAACCGTCTAGCTAGAGATTAAAACCTAATTTCGAAAGAGAAAATTTCCTGGAAGGGTCAAATCCTGTGTTGTTTTGTGTTCGTTTGCATGGGATGTGAAGGGAAGGCACGTGGGTCTAAATCCTTTAAAAAAAATATTTTATTATTATTATTATTTAATAATTAGTTAAAAATATATATATATTATTATTATTTAATAATTAGTTTAAAAAAAGGGGAAAATATTTTATTATTATTATTTAATAATTAGTTAAAAAACAAAATTGCTAGTAGTACAACTCTAACCAGGGCACAAGGATTATAGTAAGCACCACAAGCTTCAATGCCATTCCAATTTGCAAAATCATGGATAAAATCGTCACTATTAGTCAAGTTTATTGATGTACAGTGGGAAGAGTCCCTCGATAGGGGTCACATGGCCGTGTCCTCTGAGGTTGCCCCATTGTCGTCAAAAAACAACATCGCAACCATTCAAGGTTTAAAATCATATTAAGTTTGAGGCAAAGAATAAAGTAATCTCATCGCAAGGAGGAATTGTTGTAATTCTTAGTTAAATCCCAAGGAATTCACTTGGGATTGTGTAGCTATATTAGGTTAATACTTTGCCAGACACGAATCTCCATAAAGGCGGTAACTCATGGAAGAAGATTAAAGGTCAAAATATTTCAAGTTGAATAAAGGTCATCCAAGAGACAAGTTAAAAGGGGATAACATAGAGAAATTAGGAGAGCTCTGATGAAAACCCTAACGCTCGACTGCAACAACGCCCCGTGACCGCCTGATGCGCGCTCTGGCGCTCTGGTCCTGACTCCTTCCTTTCCGCTCTACAGTTCAGATCCTCACGTGATTTCTGCACCTCCAGCAATGAGCATGGACGGGGGGGGGAAACCCCCCTCGTACAGTGACATGGCCGCCAATGATAGATCCGGACTTCGGGCCAAGCGGCCAGCCTTTGAACCGCCGACGCATCTCAAGGAACAACTCTTTGCACAAGAGCGCAGCTCCAATAAAGAAATGGAAAGCGAGTCCAGCACATCCCGCCCACAAACATCCAAAAACTGGATGCCAAGTAAGTGTATTCCTCAAATGGAAAAACCGCCACTTTACCATATTACATCGACTAGGGTGGGGGAACACACCCAATTTATGATGGACCATGCACTAATAGGTAAATTCCTGGGCCTCTGGCCGACTGAAAGAGACCTCTCCAGGTAGATTAAGGACTGGTGGAAACCCAAGGGAGACTATGAGGTTCAACTCAGCTCCAAGGGTTTTTTTACAATTATCTTGTATAACCTCGAGGACAAGGACAAAATATTTGATAATGGACCATACTTCTATAACTTAGCGGGTTTATTTCTGAGATTCTGGACCGACAGATTCAACCCAGAACTAGAGGACTTCTCATGGGCTCCGGTCTGGATCCGATTGTACTCATTACCCCAGGAATTTTGGCTGGAAGAAATACTAATGGGTATAGGGAACACGGTGGGACAATATGTAAAAGCCTCAGAGGCTACCAAGATAAGAAAATACACATCTTATGCCCGCATCTGCATAAACATGGACATATCAAAACCTCTACCGGGCTCCATCACACTGGAGTACCAGGATGAGGACTGGAACCAAACACTTGACTACGAGCATATACCCTTTCGATGCAGAAAATGCCATGAGCACGGCCATTTGTTTAGAGATTGCCCCCTGAATGCCTCAGCCCTTAAATCCTCTGAACCCAAGCAGAAGGATGGCTTTACCAATGTTGCCGGAAGGCGAAAAAACCCCTCTAAAAAACAGAACCAGAGTTCGACCTCAAAGAACCCATCCAAGAATTCCTTTGAGGCTCTGAACCAGGTACCGCAAGAAAAGGCGTCTCAAAACCCCCCTCAAGCATCCATGCAAGAAAAAGGAAAGAGCCCTGAAGAACCACATAACGCCAATCCAAAGGAAACAACTCAGATAACACAGTCTAGCAGGGACGAAGATACCAACATGCTGATGGACGAAACAGAACTGGAAGAAATAGACCTAGAAAAACTAGAGGAAGCCCTTAATCAGAAAGATCTACAACATATCCCTATAGAACAGCTACGGAAAGTGCACAAAGTATTCACCGACTCCACAGCGGGATCCACGGCCAGGCTGGGCATCATGGCCGATCCCAGCCTCGAAAGTAAAAAATCCTCCAAGGAAAACAAGAGGCGAGGGCGCAAACCAACACAACAGCTTATTAAGGAAGCATGGCACCTAATGATCAATTCCGGCCAGATACAGCAGCTCTCGGAGGGCTACCTCCACCCCCCCCCATCTTCTACATGATGAAGACAATATCCTGGAACATAAGAGGCCTTAATGGACGATCCAAGCAACGGATCCTCCGAGACTGTATAAAGACAGAACATCCAGATATTTTACTTTTGCAGGAGACCAAATGTACAGGACAGGAGGCGGAAAACATTCTCCGAAACAGCTGGAGGGATGGGGAATTCCTCTATCTGGACTCAGTGGGTGCGGCAGGAGGACTGGCAATTCTCTAGAATCCGCAAACAGTCACCTTGCTCCATCCCTTCTCGACTAGGTACACCCTAACTGCCTACTTTAAATTTTTAGCCTCTTCCAAGGAAGGGGCTATCACAAATGTTTATGGTCCACAATCCATCCAAGATAAGGAAAACTTCTTACAATCCCTGCGGCATGTCCAAACCCTCATATGCACGCCGCACTGGATAGTAGGAGGCGACTTCAACATAATTTTAACGTTGGAGGAAAAAAGTGGAGGACTAAAGCGGCTGGATCAAGATAGTGGGAGGTTTAAAACCCTAATAGAGCAACTAAATTTGGTAGATATGGAAACTCGGAATGGAATATTTACTTGGTCCAACAGAAGAACAGGGCACCAACATGTGGCCTGCCGGCCTGATCGCTTTCTAGTGACCGATGCTCTCCTTGAAAGCGACCAGGCAGTGGAAATAAATATCATGCCAAAGTCAGGGTCGGACCACTGGCCCATAGAATTTTGTTTGAATCCGGGGCTCCCCCCTAGGCCCAAGCCCTTTCGATTCGAAAATTTTTGGCTCACCCACCCAAATTTCCAACAACTAGCCCAAACCTGGTGGGACCAAGCTGAAATAGATCATGGCACTCACATGTACAAGTTCTAGCAACGCCTTAAGAACTTTAAGATACTTTTAAAAATATGGAACAAAACCACCTTTGGAGATATTTTCCTTAGGAAAAGGGAAACAGAGAATCAACTAGAGGAACTTCAACGCACCTTTATCGCAGGGAGCAGAACTCAAAGTCTGGTGCGGGAAGAGGAAAAACTCATGGAGGCCCTAGAGATCTGCAGGGAACAAGAGGAGATCTTATGGAGGCAAAAATCCAGGGTTCAGTGGCTCAAAGAAGGGGAGCGTAATACAAAATTCTTCCACAAAGCAACGACGCACCGAAGGCACATTAATCGCATTACGCAACTAGAGGACGACCAAGGAACCCCAATAAGGGACCATGATCAAATAGCAGAAGCTCTTAATTCCTTCTATCAAGATCTCCTCACAGAGACTAACACAAACAGGGAGGAGGCAATTCAAAAAGTCACCCGCCACATTCCCAGGCTAATTAACTCTGATCAGAACAGGGCATTGCTAAGGCCTATCACTCAGACTGATGTGGACTCTGCAGTAAAGAACATGCCCCCAGGTAAAGCACCAGGGCTGGACGGATTCACAACGGACTTCTTCCATCACTGCTGGGATATGATCAAGGAAGATGTCTGGCGGGTTGTAGAAGAATCACGAACATCTGGGCAGGTTATCACTTCTCTAAATGCAACCTTCATTACTCTCATCCCCAAGGAGGAAAGGGTCACGCACCCGAATCAATTCAGACCTATCTCTCTTTGCAATGTCATTTTTAAAATAATCACAAAAGTCATTGCCAACTGACTCAAGCCAATCCTACCGTTCATCATCTCAAATGAGCAGTCAGGCTATGTAGAGGGAAGGCAAATCATGGATAGCGTAATTCTGGCCAATGAGGTTGTTCACTCCTTAAAAATAAGCAACACACCAGGTATGCTTATCAAACTTGATCTATCAAAAGCTTTTGACAGATCAAGCTGGCAATACATGCGTTCGGTTTTGGAATCCTTTGGCTTCTCTAACAGTTGGGTTGACTGGATTCTAGCGCTTACCTCATCTCCCTTCTTCTCCATTCTTGTTAACGACACTCCCTCACGACCTTTTCACTCTTCTAGAGGCATCAGACAGGGCGATCCCCTCTCCCCCTTCCTCTTTGTTATCATGGCAGAAGGCCTCGGTCGCTACCTCAAAGCCGCAGTCTCTGATGGATCTCTCTCTAGGCTGCCACTCCATGACCTCCATCCGGAGCCCTCACATAGTCAGTTTGTCGATGACACTCTCCTTATGATTACTCCCACGGTCAGAGATGCAACCAAGCTCAACTCAATCCTCTCTGACTTCTCGGACGCCTCAGGTATGCTTCTCAATCTGGACAAGTCAAAGCTCTTCTTTTTCAATACGCCAGTCCCGGTTCAGGTCCACCTCTCAAGTTTTCTAGGCATAGCCAGAAGCTCCCTTCCCTCCACTTACCTAGGTATCCCTCTATCCGGAGAGTCAGCGAAGTCCATCTCTTGGGATAGTCTTCTCCTTTCTATAGCTAACCGGTTGAGCAACTGGACTTTTAGACCTTTAAATATTGCTGCCAGATTGGTACTGCTCAAATCAGTCCTGCAAGCTCTACCCACGTATCTCTTTACTGCCTTAGCCGCGCCTGTTTCAGTCATCAAAGCCATCAGGAATCTCCAACGCAATTTCTTGTGGAAAGGACACCATAGCAATAAGAAATGGGCTCTAGTTGGATGGGAGAAGCTCTGCAAACCCAAGAAGTTCGGAGGGCTGGGCATCCGGGACCCGGGGAAGATGAACAAAATCATGGGGGCCAAAATGTGGTGGAGATGGCTGCAACATCCGCAAGAGCTTTGGGCGCGGCTTTGGAAACAAAAGTACGCCCCTAACATGCAATACAATCAGCTAATCAGATTCAATGAACAGATGCCAGGATCTAACATTTGGAACACAGCATGGCAGAACCGCCCCCTAGTTCAGCAACATGCCTTTTGGGAGGTAAGAAACGACGAAAGCGCACTATTTTGGCAGGACTCATGGCAACAACTACCCCCCCTCGATGATATGGAAAGCCTCCATCCTTTCAAGCTTAGACTACAACAAAGCATTTTCAATAATGTTAAGGATTTCTGGCTTTCAACTCAAGAAAGACAGCCCTGGAGACAATGGAAAACCAACACAACAGACCTGCAAATCAGGGAGAATCTTGATCTCAAACCATGGCAGGAGTGCCTGCAATCCAGGAAAATCCCAACCAGAGAGGGATCAGACATCCTCCGCTGGGGTCACACCACATCAGGTACTTTCTCAGTCAAGGAAGCATATCACCTGCAAGGAAATCTCCCAGGCCAAGCCCTTGATTCAATCTGGAGCAAGGTTTGGCAGCCTTTTATCTGGCCCAAAATTTCGTTCTTTCTTTGGCTCACGGCCCAAAACCGCATCCTCACCTGGGACAACCTCCTGAAAAGAGGCTTCACAGGACCCTCTAGATGCACCCTCTGTATGCAAAGTGAGGAAACCATGGAACACCTCCTCAACACTTGTCATTACAGTCAGCAGATTTGGGACTGGGGAGCACAAGCCATGCGGTGCTCCCAAAGAAACCGCAGCAGCATTCGGGAGACCCTTGTTAATTGGGATGTTGTCTCCTTCCATAACCCGATTCTCCAACGCATATGGCAGCTGCTCCCGGGATTCATCCTCTGGGCAATCTGGAAAGAAAGAAATAAAAGAATCTTCAATTCTATTCCGTCCCCCCCCTTAGCCACATGGGACAGGGTGATAAGGTTTATTCGGGAAACCGTTCTCAGTTCCTCCTAGCTCCAAGAAGACACGCAGTGTAAGCCCGAGGAGAAAAGTATCCACGAACGATGGAACTTGCCTCTAAATATGCAAACTCAGGGGAAAACCAAACACAGGCAAGCCATCAGCCCAACGGCTTGGTCTCCACCCCCCCTGGATTCCTCAAGCTTAACTTTGATGGGGCTTCTAGGGGTAACGCTGGGCCGGCTGGTTTCGGGGCCGTCCTCAGGAACCACCTGGGTAAGATCACCCATCTGATTGCAGGTTTTCTGGGTGAAAATACAAACAATGTTGCGGAACTCCCAAGCCTGGTAAAAGGCCGCCAAACGACAGTGCAAAGTCAGCATACACGGCTAATTTTTGAAGGAGACTCACAAGTAATTATTCAACTTGCAACACGAATCCTTAACGGACAGCCCCCCTGGAGGACTTCGCCCAGTTGGAGACTTTTGGGTCTCCTGGAAGAATTCAAGGATCTCATCAACCCCAATCTTATCCTCATCCCCTCTCATGTGAGGCGTGAAGCTAACAAGGTTTCGGATCACCTAGCAAACAAAGGAATTGATGCCAAGACTGATCTCATCTACTGGCAAGCCAATATATTTGCAGAGACTGAACTCTCTCACCAGTGCAGAGACCTTGCTAGAAGAGACTTTCAGGCCCTGTATGGGGTGACAAGTGGCGAAGGCATGCCAACTGGCTTTGCACTCAGCCGGGGTTTAAATGCTGGAGGTCGTCCCCATAACACCCACATTACGGATGCAGGACAGCCATAACAGCTCTGCGATGGGAGGAATCCTCCCTTGAGCGAACATTTACGAGCTTGGCAAGTGTAATTTTAAAGGCGGTCATGGGTATTTGCAGTCTGATTATTCATTTTCTCTTGCTCCGGTCTCGGCTCTGCTCCGTGTTTGGAGGTGCTGGTGTAGCTTCGTGCTCCTTGCGCCTTGGTTCACCATCCTTTCGTGGAGAATTGATGCGAGTCCTTCTGCCTGTGCTCTCAATTGGCTTCCGCCCTTGTCCCAGCCTGTGTGTATTTCCTGGAGAGCGCTCTGCAACATGACTAGGAAACGAGGAACGCCTCGCCGGGGTTCTTCTTGGTACGCTCGCAAGGAGCAGCGACAACGCAGAGAGAAACTCGAACGTGCTCTGGTCATGGCTACTTCTCTGTTGAGAAAGAAGGCTCGAGCCGAGGAGAAGGCTCTGCTCTCCACCATCGCCGAAAAGGAAATTGGTCGCAGCAGCATGGATATCGTTATGTTGGAGGGCAGCACTGAGCAATTGTACCCGGCTTGCATTGTAGAGGAGGACCCGACTTTGTAGGACCTGACGACAATGGAGGCGCCATGCGATATAGGGCGGTCTGGCAGTGGGGAATGAAAACACAATATGGGTTTGGATGTCGATATTCCTGGTTGCATTGTGGAAGAGGTTCCTTGGCCAGACCTAGAAGCTGCGTTTGATGCTGGACGTGCGAAGGGAAAGGCAGGATGGCAGGATGACGTGAAGCGAAGAACGCCCGACAACGAAGGTGGTGACCTGCATGGCTTTCTCCTCCGTGAGGAGCACCTGTCCTTGGTGTTTGAGCTCTGAGGCCACATGTCTGACCTGGAGCATCGTGCCCTCATCATGGGCCAGCGCCTGAACATGCTTCTCGATGCCTACTCTGGCTCTCCAGCACGACGAAAGTGTCCCCTCTGTGCGCAGTCTTTCGCCATCCCGGACGGCTCCACGTGGAAGACAAATGAAGGTGACAGGTCACCAATTACCTAGGTTTTTCATGTTCTATGGCTCTTTAGTTTTATGCTACTGTTTTATGTTCTCTTAGACTTTAGGCACCTGTCCTGGTTTCCTCCGGGCAGGACGGGTGCCACTAGTTTATAGTTGTTTTTGCTATGTACCTATGCTGGTTTCCGGTTTCCGGCAACACTTTGGATTACTAAGACTCTTGACTATGTACACTCTGATACAGTTTTTTGATAATATATTATAGCAGGCTCCTCCCTTTTTTATTTAAAAAAAAAAAAGGGGGGGATAACATAAGCATAAG
>JZKD02S0176254.1:328148-346315 GCA_000966675.3 Picea glauca
ATATACTTTTGAAATTGATGTGAAACAAGTTACAAAAATGTAGAGAAACCAAGTGTCTTAAGGATAAAATCTATTGTTTAAAATTAGAGGTGAGAAAATATAAGCAAAATGATCAAGTATCACAATAATAGATTTAAGATCTCAAGGAGAAATTCGATAAGAAGTTATTAGAGAAAGATGAATAAAATTATTGCCTAAGGAATCATAATCAAAGCCTACTTGCAGAAATTATGAAGTTGAAAGATGAGAAAATACACAACAAAAAAACAACAACTTATTGACAAATGTGGAGAAACAAATGTTGCTTCTAATGAAGTTTTATCAAGTGAAGGGTGTCCATGAAGTGAGATCAAGAAAAAAGTTGATGAGATTAAAATCCAAACCATGGAGAAGGAAACCAATACAGATCCAATTGTTTATGTAAATCAGAACAACACTTATGTTGGAATGTTACCAACAAATAAATCACTAGATGTGACAAACTACAAATGTTCCAACATTGAAATCAAGACACAAGATTAAAAGATTCCTTATCATTATCCAAATCACAAAAGTCATTGTATTACTCAGTGCACTAACTAATGAAAAATCAAATTGAATAAACGACATTCTTCATACATTCAGAAGAATCACAATTCTAAAATAGAGTGGGATGAAATCAACACCCTACTTGGAAACACAAGACAAGAAGTTCCATCCCAATAACCAACTGACAACAAGTTCCAATGAAAATTGACCTAGAAGGGATCGATCCAGATGTTGAGATTTGAGTTGTTACCTATGACATAGTCATTGGAATGGATTGGTTAGAATCACATCGATCTATAGTAGATTGTTTCACAAAAAGGGTGCTTTGTGTTGATGATGACGGAAGGTCTGTAGAGATCCACAATGTACGGAGGAGAGTGCCTCTACGCTTTATCCCGACCATGAAGGTTAAACATTGCATGAGGCAAGGTTGTCGATTGTATGTAGAGGAAGAAATCGATGAAGGGAAGGGACCCTCCTTGGATCAATATCCAGTATTGTCGGAGTTTAATGATGTTTTTCCAAAAGAGTTACTAGGGTTGCCTCCTGAGAGGGAGCTTGATTTTACCATTGAGCTAAAATCTGGTGCAGAGTCAATTTCCAAGACACCGTATAGGATGACGACACCAAAAATTTGTGAGTTGCATATGCAGTTGAAGGAACTACTTGACTTAGGACTAATAAGGCCTAGTGTCTCACCTTGGGGTGCACCAGTAATTTTTGTCAAGAAAAAGGATGGTTCCTTACGACTGTGTATAGATTACAGGGACTTGAACTGTGCTATAGTGAAAAATAGGTACCTAATGCCACGAATAGATGATCTCTTGATCATATGAAAGGAGAAACAATGTTCTCAAAAATTGATCTGCGATCAGGGTATCACCAGTTAAGGATTAAGGAAGACGATATTCCTAAAACTGTCTTTCGAACTTGGTTTGGACATTACGAGTTCGTTGTAGTACATTTTGGTTTGACCAATGCGCCAACAATATTCATGAATCTCATGAATGGTGTATTCTGAAAGTACTTAGATTGCTTTGTACAGGTCTTCCTGGATGATATCCTTATCTATTCCAAGAACGAAAGAGAACATGAGGAACACTTACGAGTGGTGTTGTCATGCCTTAGAAAGAACAAATTGTATGGAAAATTGCCGAAGTGTTCTTTCTTCCAGAAAGAAATTCATTATTTAGGTCATATCATTTCCGGTGAAGGAATATTTGTAGACCTAGAAAAGGTAAAGGCCGTTATGGAATGGCCAGTGCCGAAAAATGCTCATGAGGTAAGAAGCTTCATGGGGCTAGCGGGTTATTATCAGAGATTTGTGGAAGGATTCTCTAAAATAGCGAAACCCATCACCACCTTACAACGCAAGGGGGTCATGTATGAATGGATAGAAGAATGTGATATTGCATTCATCGAGCTTAAGAGGTTACTAACTAGTGCACCAATTCTACGAGTGTCGGATACGTAAAAAGACTTCACATTCTACACAAATGCATCGAAGCAAGGATTGAGGCCGTGCTAATGCAGGATGGGGGAGTGATAGCATATGCATCAAGGAAGCCAACACAACATGATGAGATTTACGTTACTCATGATTTAGAGTTGGCAGTTGTAATGCTAGCTTTGAAACTTTGGAGGCACTATCTAGTGGGGTGAAACTTTGAGCTCAAAATGGACCATGAAAGCTTAAAACATCTCTTCACTCAAAGGGATCTCAATGCCAGGCAAAGGCGATGGAGTGAGTTTATGAATGGGTATGATTTTGGAATTTCGTACATCAAAGGAAAGGAGAATGTGGTCGTGGATACCTTGAGCAGGAGACCACGTGTCTTCTCCTTGGTACCCTTAAAAGTTAATTTAAGGGAGCGTGTGTTGGGGCAACTTATTGGAGATAGTTGGTATTTAAAGGTTACTTCAACCCTCCAGAGTGGAATAAAATTAGATTCGAAGTATGAAGGATATAGCCTGGAAGCATATGGATTATTAAGATATCAAGGAAGGATGTACATCCCCAAAGGTGGGGATATTCGAAGCATCATACTCAAAGAAGCCCATAGAGCACTTTATTGTGCACATCCAGGCGTGAAGAAAGTGTGTGCAGGCATGAAAAAGCTTTTCTTCTGGGTAGGAATGAAGCGTGATGTAGTCCATTTCGTCGCCAAGTGCCTAGAGTGTCAACAAGTGAAAGCTGGCCACCACCACCCGAAAGGTCTCCTACAACCGCATGATGTTTGTATGTCTAAGTGGGAACTCATTTCTATGGATTTTGTTGTGGGATTGTCATTCACATCGCATAGACACAATGCCATTGTTGTGATAGTTGATAAGTTGACCAAGAGTGCTCATTTTATTTCGATTAGAGATAATTATGATGTCACTGACGTGGCACACATGTTTATAAGTGAAGCCATCCATCTGCATGGGTTACCCAAGAAGATCATTTCAGATAGGGACTCGACTTCACATCTAGATTTTGGACAAGTTTGTAGTCAGCGTTAGCAACTCAATTGAACTTAAGCACATCATATCATCCCGAAACAGATGGGAAAACTGAGAGAGTAAATCAGGTTATGGAAGACATGCTTAGGATGTATGTTATGGATAATCAAACCCATTGGAAGAAGTACCTACCCTTGGTAGAGTTCGCCTACAATAAAAAATTGCATAGCTCCGTTGGAATGACACCCTATGAAGCTCTGTATGGAAGGCCACACAAAACACCGTTGATTTGGGAAAGGTTATAAGATCGAGTGACAGTTGGGCCAGAATTGATTCAAGAGATGGAGGAACAGGTGATTCAGATTAGGCATCGACTAAAGGAAGCACATGATAGACATAAAAGTTATGCTCATGCACATAGGAATGATCGAAGTTATAAACTGAGAGATCAAGTTTTCATTCGCATTTGGCCTAATACGACTAACATTCGGTTCAGGAAGGGGACAAAGTTGTTGTTTCGATTTATAGGACTGCCCAAGAGAGAATTGGACCCGTCACCTATCATGTTGTATTGCCACCCCACTTGCATAAAAATCATAATGTTTTTCATGTATATGCTCTACGTCATTATGTTGCTGACGAATCTCATAAACTGAATTGGAAGGAATTGCAGGGATCAGACGCGGGAACCCTTACGATAGAACCGTTACGCATATTGGACCGTAGGGTCCGAGAACTCAGGAACTATCTGGTAAACCAAGTTAAGGTCCAGCGAGACAAGTATAGCCTAGGATCTGCTACTTGGGAGGATGTTGAGACCTTATGACGAGATCATCCCCCACTTTTTGACCACCTCAGGAATATGTTTTCTCGAAGGTTGGGTGTATGTAATGCCACCTTTTGACCTAGACAACTAGAATTACCTAAGGCCTAATCACCTTTATTTTCTATTCACTCTGAAACTATTAATGATACACTTGAACTTTTAAGACGTATGAACCTATGTGAATGCCAATTCTATGAATATTTAATGTTATTTGAATGATGATTGATATTATGCAATCTATTATGTGAATGTCAATTCTATGAATGTTTAACATTATTTGAATTATGATGGATATTATGCAATCTATTCTAACTTGAAATTTTTGACATTTAAAGTTCTTGGTACGTGGATACTGAATTGAGATTGTGGTTAAATGTATTTACATGATGATAATGCATAGATATGTATGAGTTTGTGTTATATACTAATATGTAGGTCAATAGGCTATGAAATAGTCAGAGAATAATGATGATGATAAAAGGTTGATGTCGTGAACACCGACCGAGAAACAATATGGTATGAATCTTTGTATGTGAAATTATGTTGGTTCGAATGCATTGCTATGATATGTGGACCAGTGCAGGTTTTTCAGGTGGTGATACTGCCTAAAAATTGAATATACGATGACCAAATTCTAAGCAACACAATGCCACTGTATACTCCATGTTAGAGTGTGGACCCTAGTCCTATTAGGAGGGGTGGGGGCATTTCCCACCATGTATCCTCTGAAACCTGGAGTCATGGGAGGATGGTGTTAGCTCACACTCCCCTAGACGTGTGATGATTATTGTCAGTTGCCTATTGGGGAATCTTGGTCAAGAGAGTTGACACTTTTGCTTTCGGGTTCTATTTGGAGTTAGGTCAATATAGTTGATGCTCCAAGATAGTCCAACAGAGGAAGGATAGGGATGGAAGATGGAAGTAAGTTAGGGAGGAAGGATGAATAGAGGTAGTTGAGAGTGTGTGGGGATTTCGCCTTATAGAAGAATTTATTGATTTCCTCTTTTTGAATATATATATATATATATATATATATATATACTACAATTATCTAAGTGAATGTTGCTTGCGCTAAATTATTGTAATTGAGGAATTTCGTGAACATTTTAAATAGTTTACTATCTTTTATGAAATGAATGGTCTCGTTGATTGGATTGGACGAATACAAGAATTACTTGAGGTGTGATAATTATTTTTATTAACACATGTACGAGTTCTGTATGTGCTAGCTACACATGTATGCCTTGTACATGTACACTAGTATGTATAAATGTTTTAAATTGATGATGTTGATTATTTGTTGTGGATGTATGAATCATTTGTCGTTACCCTTGTATTGAAAATAACTCTAACTTTGAGACAAAGTTTCTTGAAGGGTGGGTGTATGTAACAACCCAAATTGATTAATTTTATCATAGTTTTTAATTTAAATTTAATTAATTATTAAAATATATTAATGAGTCTTTTATTGTTTTATTATTAAAAGGTGGGTGAAGTAATTAATGGGGAGATAACGCTGTTGGGGAATTAATGCGGGGATAAGGTTGTTGGGAATTAATGAGGGAGACTAGAGAGAGGAGGATAAGAAAGAAGGGGAAGACTTGGAAGATGATCTCATTTCTGTTGGAGGATTTCTGAATTTCTGAAAGATAGAGGAGGAGGAGGAAATTGGAAGAATTGTTTTGGGGAACTCTCACAGGGCACTGTTGTTGCTGGGAATTTTGGGCTCGAGGGCCAGGAAATCGCAAGGATTCCTAGATTTAGGGAGACAGAGATGTTGTTCCTAGTTGGCTAGGAGGTTAATATTCAGTCTCGGCAAGAACAAGAACATGATCAGACATAAAATGGACTAGATAAACCAACCTGGAGGTGGATGTATGTATATGCTATTGTTATCATTATTCTGTTGCTGCTGCTGATATTATTATGTCGTTATCATTATTATGTTGTCACTGTCTATTCCTGGTTTATTCCAAGTATAAGAAAATCAAGAAAGAAATTCTAAACTAAATTTTAGTAATTAAAGTATGAGATTTTTGAAAACTTTTAATTAATTTGAGCCCTGAAAATAACTACAATTCTGAAAAATAAACAACCATGAATATGATATGAATTCTTATAGCTCATCAATATAGAGTCCAAAAGGTGTAGAAAAGAATAGATAATCTAATATAATGAATAATATTCACTAAGTAATGAACTATTTAATGATGTAAATGCTGAAATATATATCATTAAAGGCATTGTCTAATTGTTATATGAAATGGTTTTTTTTGTCCGAATTAGGCAACATAAATTTAGACAAAATCATCATTATTTTTGTTTAAAATCCATTTTTGAATGCAGAAATCAATTCAGCATGCTGAAAAACCCCTGGGGCACTCAGATTATATAGAAATAATCACTCAAATCTGAAGATTTAACAATTTCTTGCTGGATTTCGAACAAAGATCCCAAAGGAAAAAATCATTTCATAAAATGTTTTAATTTATTAATAAATTAAAAATTAATTCAATAAATTAATTTTATTTTTTTTTTTTTTTTTTTTTTTTTTTTTTTTATGTGGTTCATGGCATCAGAGGTGCACGCTACTCCAGTTAACTCCCCGAAATCCGCAAGGGAACATAGGGAGGCAGAGAATTTCCGAAATAGACCCAATTACATGCATGATTGTTGTGATTGTTATTGACATTGTTGTACATTTTTCTAATTCCATATAAATAGATACTCACTTCGATCCCCTTGCATTAAACATACATATTAATGCATATTAATTTACTTCAGTAAATTTCCCAAAATATTATTCACAACCGAATGGAAGTTTCTCGTTTCCTGACATATCACGTGCATCCATTAAACAAATGAAGTCCCGTGAAGAAGACAGAAGCACGCGACAACGACAGACTCGTCGTTATAACCGTCACGCCACACCACGCCATTGTCGGGATCTGGTTGTACCGACGACGGTGTCAAAGTCGGACTGTTCGTCTTCAATTTGAATTTTGTCGGACGCTCGACACATCTTTTCAGTTCGTCAGATTAGAAAGACAGTAGGCTGTGCTGAGGCTCTACCCACACCCAACACAATTGGCAATGCTTATTTCCTTCCCATACCCATCTCAAGGTAGTTGAGGTTTTCTGGCACTGTCAGATCAAACTGTTCATCCTCAACTATTCTACTATTTGGGACAGAAGCAAATTCCTTCAGACAGATAGTGTTAGATCGGTTAAACTTTATTGTAACATGCTTTCTGGTAAAGAATTAAATTTCCACTTACTGTCTGTCCAATCAAATCACAAGGTACAATGCACATATGATAGCGCAGAGAATCATGGCAAGTCTGTCTGATGAATAAAATTCGCCACAAAAATCTGAAAATTGTAGGGTGATATTTAAGCTAAGGTGCAACTGGCAGAAGGAGCTAAGGCCGCCTGGTGGAGGAGTATGACGGGGACTACCTCGCTCCAGAGGAGAAGAACATAGATAAGCTTATGCTGTGAAGGGATGAGCCCTGCATACAACGAAATGAAGTGAATCACAGCCATAATGAACCTTTCCATTCAAAATCACAGCGAAGGGGAAAGGACTTCTGCGTAAATGCGCCTTTGTATCACCATAAAGGGCATTTAAACTCCGGGTGGGGTGGTGGGCTGTGGAACAAGCCCATCAGGTGGCTGCATGCCACGACGCCCGGTACCTTCGCCCAACTCTTGCCACGATGATCGCTCTGACACCCCATCCGGGGTTCTCAATATTTAATATTACTATCTATGGAGTAGTGTATAATTTTATACACGGTAAAATTACCATTATAATGATAATTCAATATGTTGTGTATTTCTCTAAATTTTCTCCATGGTTTAATGATTTACGATGAACCATGTTTGACATAGAATTTTAGTTGATTTCTCTACAAATATATATGCATAGTACATAAAATTATTTAATAATAATAATAACAACAACGTTTACAAAACCCTAAACCTTTGTTGTATCATGACTCGTTATGAAGATTATTTAATGCAAGGGTTTTTAGAGAAGGATGTCTTTTTCCTTTTTAATAAGTAGTCCAAGGTTTAAATATGTTAGTTAGGGATGTATGGATGATAGGAATATTGAAAGGATAAAAATAGTTGATTCAAAGGTTTTCTCTCACCTATTGTTTGTGGATGATATTATGTTCCTTGTATGTTTCTGGTTCCTTTTGTGCTTGGGTTGTAGTTTCGTAATCATTGGAGATACATATGTTGTTCACTGGCTTGGTGGTTCTTGTTGGTTTGTTGGTTCATGGGTTGTTGGTTTTATTTGTTTGGCTGGGGTTTGCGCATTGGGACCCTGGGGGTGCAGTTCGGCCTATTTGTGCTTTCTGGATGCTTTGGTCCTTGCTGTTTTCTTTTGTTTGATTTGGCCTTGTAGGGTTGGGGTGCAGCGGTGGTGGTTGGAGCTTTTCCTTTTTCTTTTTTTTGGATTATTATTGTTTTTTTGGGGCGCTTTACGGTGTTCATCCCCTGCACCCACGAGTCGACATGCAGTTGTGTTATTTTCCATGTTTGTCGAGGCCGATATCTGTTATTCTGTGAGATTTTGCTGGTGCTCCAGTCCTGCCATGAAAGAAAATAGTTGCATCCAAAATTGTTGGAGGATTACATGTGAAGTTACAATATCCGTTGTTTTTTTGTTAGAATAAAGCATATGTATGCAGGCTACATTTATAAACCATGTATGGTCAGATGTGCGGGTATGACATTGCATGTTCTTTCTCCTCTACATAGACTAGTGTGCGCACGATAGAATTTGTGTTGTGCTTGAGATATGATATGTGCAACAAATATTCTGCAAGATTATATTTTGATGTCTGGAAGCATGTCTGGGTGGTTTTCCACGGAAAACTAAGAACTTGTATCGTGGGCACAACAATCTGTGTAGAGGATAAAGAACATGGTTAAAGGGAATATCTAGATAAACTACCAGGGAAAACCAGAAATCATTTAGCTGCGGCCATGCAATTGTGTGATATTTTGTGCCTTGTAATATATTTTGGCTAGGGAAAAAAAATCTACGCGTTTACAGCCATTGATAGAGAAGCACAAAGGTTCATGTTTCTGCCTTTCTAGACTGTTAGTTCAGACAGTTTTGTTGTGTGTACATATTTCTTGTTCTCTGGTGAATACTAGCTTCCATTGATGTTCATTGAATTTTGTGCGTTCCCACATTCAAACAAGCAGAGTAACTAGAGAAAACGAGGGAGTCTTGACTGCATCAGCTGAAGAGGATATAGAAAGGTGCATGCTTGTACTGTTGTTTCATATTGTGTTGTTTTGTATTTCATTTATGGTCTGTATATGTGTTAAACTAGTTGTGTGCCTTCCTGCATGGTAAGTTATCTTACTTACATGTGTTCCTTCCTGCATACTAAGTTGGTTCATGTCCGTTGTGTTTGCATTGCATTGTTGCATTTAAACAAACATAATGGTTGGAAAGGATGAAGGAATCTTTGGCGGGTAAATAGAGTTGTTTCTCTTTCTTTTATATGTTTGTCTTCATACTAACTTGTCTTCGTGTCCATTGCATATTCGGCGTTGCTACCTTGGAAAAAATAGGTTGCTTGAATAGGGAGATGAATCGTTTTGTGCAACGGCAGAGGGTTCTGTGGTGCAACATTCTAAAAGGTATACCAAGTGTGCTAATAAATTAAATATACAAACCGGGTGGGGGCATATAATATTAGACTTGAAAACAATGACTTTGCAGTAATGGGCCTTTCTGCGCTCCCTATTTCTACTTTTTCCATTTTTTATTATCTCTTTTGTTTTCTAATTCATCTACCTAGTGTGCTTTCCGAAAATTCCTTTGTGCGCTAGTTGGTGGACTAACGGATTCACATATGTGGTCATGCTTCTACCTTCTTCCATAGTTACTCAATTTCTTGATTGCAGGTGCCAGGCTAGTAGGTTGAAGATTTCTCCCATGGCTTCCGGGGGTCCGCGATATACAGATTGGCCATGGTGCCCCGCGCTTGCGCCCTATTTACTGTTAAACATTTCTCGAGTTAAAAAATCCAGATGCATATAATTTTACGGTTATTTGGTCCTTCTAATGGACAATATACAATGCATATGCTTATTTAGTCTTGATGTTCATCTGCACATGCTTGCATAAAAAAAAGTTGGACTAGTGACATGCGCATGAGCAACCAGTTATCCCAGACATCGACAGACTGACAAGGCCAAAGGTAAAGAAGCATATGCTCTGCTCTTACTATGTTTACTAAACAAATTTGTTGGGCTATATATTCATCTATGGAATGGCAGATATGCTGATGTCATCTGCAATACATGGTTTGCAACTCACAAGAAGTATCAACAAGTACAAGTGAGACGCCGAACGTGCTGCATGTTCCGCAGACTAAGAGGTGTGGTTGTGAAACTCTGGCTCCATAGTTCATCAAAATTATGCGTGTACTTGTATCACACTACCATTCACTTTAGTTTTCCCATTAAAAAAAATGTTATCAGGTCTAGAGTTGTGACATCCAAAGTACTATTAATAGAGGGCTTGAACAATGGCCAAACTGGACAAGTGTTCATCGGGGACATAATGGTTGTCTATAGCACCTACTTGGACAAGGAAAACAAAATTAGATCCATTATGCGTGCTGACATGATAGACAAGGACGCCATGATGGAAGTGACACTAACTATTCCTCCACAACTTGTCCAAAAACATGAAGAAAAGATATTGCCACGTAATGGGATATCCATTACATATTTTAATATATTTCCCAAAATAGTATATGATCGTGGTGATTGCGATTGAATTATTTCGCTCAAAGAAAAAAGCACTGTGGAAAAATTCTCGTTGTTTGTTCAGAATATAGTTTCGTCCCAGACTCGACTATTAGCCAGCTTGCACAGAGCACCGATATTTACCCAATCAGAATGATTGGGGCTGCTGTCACACTGGCGAGAAAATTTGGCTCGCAACACATTCTCCATATAAAGGATCGAGAGTCCGACAACGACAAGGAAATGGTACCACTTTTCATATTAATTTTTGTCCTTTACTTTTTCATGTGCATGTATGTCGGATAAGTTACACAAATATGGAACTGTTCCATGTTGCAGCTACAATTGTTTGATACGTATTCAAATTTGTTTTCGTCAATGGAATAACAATTGCATAGAGGGAAGATTCCACTTATGTTGTTAAAAAATATAACAAAGAAGAGGGATGCTAGAGAAAGGATCTTTCGGACAACCCAGGCAATGTTTGTAATAGAGTTGCGAGCAGATATAGTAGAGGATCTGAAGAAACTAGCTATCTCTACAACTGTTGTGCGTATACATCCACAAAATCATTCTCACTTTGCTTATAGAAATAGCCTTCAACAAATTTTTGTGCCTGCTTAATTTTTATTTTTTTTAAAGGGGAGGGGGGGTGCAGTTGTGTATTATGTTGTTCAATGTATTATTCTCTTTGCTCGCGTTCCCAGGTTGAAGGTCTTTTAGTTGCAACCAATGTGTACTCGACCCCCTTTGAGCCTGTATGTGCAAGATGCAACTCCGCTGCTTCTGCCTCCGCTTTGATAAGTGATGATACGATTGATTGTCTGTGATGCGGTGAAAAATGTCCATATATATATGGACATTGCATGAATGTTTTTATCCAAACCATGGGCAACACAAACGTGCATTGTACAGTTAGGAAGCCTCTGTTACAAAATGTGCTTCCTCAGTTGGCAGATTTGTCATATGAAACGTATCTACAGAAAAAGGCAAGCAGTGTCTAAATGCTACGGCAGCTTCGCATACACAACAAATTCACCTTGAATGAGGACGATGCAATTTTGCATATCAGTTGAAGAAGGGGAAATATATATATATATATATATATATATATATATATATATATATATATATATATATATATCAAACTTTGGCAGGAAACAAAAATACCTCATCTGTCTCTATAACATTTGTTCAACATCCAGATGAATGTTCATTGAACTTGGCCCATATCTCTGTAATCCCCATATATTTCATGTTCCTGGTTATTTTCTATTGGGAACATATAACAAATGCAAGAGAAAATGAATGCGACGACATCTTTTATTTGTATATCAAATTGTTTGGTGCAAAGGTCGATGGGTTCTGTTGTATGGAACCTTCTGGGAACTTGCTTGGTGCCTGTTTAAAGTATGGTTGGTTCTTGGTTATCTGCTTTGTCTGTCAATTTGTATATCGTGGAACTCCAACTGTTCTTTGGAGGACACATAACAATATAATTGAATTTTTTAGCCCGTTGGCCCGCAGATCCGCTTGATAATTTCTATGGCGTTGTGATGCAAATGTACTATGTGGCTTGCTTTAGCAGATTTCCTTGATCGATGAACTTGGTCAAATTATTGTTTTGAAATAATTTGAAATCAACGAATATATAGTGTGAAAAGTGCAACTGTCCTATCATAGCAACACGAGGCTCTTAAAATTCAAATTGGTCGTTGTTTTGGCATTTTTTCTTATTCGATGAACTTGGCAAAATGAATATCCTAGAATAATTTGAAATCAACGAATATATACTGTGCAGAGTGAAATTGTGCTATCATATGAACAAGAGGGACTTAAAATTAAAATTGGTCTTTGTTATGCTTGCGGTGATAGAATTTTAAAAAAACTTTCTTTTGTTTGCTTCATTTTTTTAAAAATAAGCGATTTAACATCCTTTAATAATTTAATGTAATTCACTTGTACAAGATCAATATGTAATATTAATAATTTAGTATTGAAAATAATGTTTTTAGATATGTTAGATAGTTGATAGGGATTAGCATCTGTAAACAATGGCAAACTTGAACCCGCCAACCCTCAAGTCCATCTGTCAATCTGTATATCGTGGAACTCTGATTGCTATTTGGAGGACACTGAACAATGAAACTGTAATGTTGAGCCAGCTAGCTCACATGTCCTCTTGTCAATTTGTATATCGCAAAATTGTGAGTGGTATTTGTATAGCTCGGAACAATAGAGACCCAATTTTTAGCCCGCCATCCCAGAGCCCCTGATAAAAAAAATGGCCAAATATGGAATTCATACGGGATCGCTACGGGACAATAAAAGTGCAATGTTCAACCAACCAGCCCGAGTCCTCCTGTCAATTTGTATATCGTGAAATTTTGGCTTCTATTTGTAGGGCACAGAACAATAAAACCTCAATTTTCCGCCCGTCGGGCCGCGAACCCGCGATCCAAAAAGTGCCTAAGTATGGAATAAGGAATGCGCATATGTTGTATAAAATCTCATGTCCATACTTTATAAAAGTACATGTTTACTATGTATTGCTCGTTTGTCCGAAAAATTTTATATCAGTCGGTCCACCAAAATGGACAAACTTTGTCCTCTGCTTAAATTCTGCAATATCTATATGTAATATTAATAATTTAGTATTGAAAATAATGTTTTTTTATATGTTGGATAGTTAATAGGGATTGTCATCCCTAAAAAATGGCAAATTTGAACCCTCCAGCCCTCGAGTCCATTTGTGAATGTGCATATCGCGGAAGTCCAAGTGTTATTTGGAGGACACAGAACAATGAAAGTGCAATGTTCAGCCAGCCAGCTCGAGAGCCCCCGATCAAAAAAAGTGGCTAAATATGGAATTAATACAGGATCGCTATAGAGAAATAAAAATGCAATGTTCAGCGAAGCAGCCCGCAAGTCCTCCTGTCAATTTGTATATCGCGGAAGTCTGGGTGGTATTTGTAGGACACAGAACAATAGAGACTTTATTTTCAGCCCGTCGGGCTGTGAACCCGCGAACCAAAAAGTGCCTATGGCATGAGGGATCCGCATATGCTCTGTAAAATCTCATGTCCATACTTTATATAGAGACTCATGTCCACAAGTCCGCCTGTCAATTTGTATATCACAGAAGTCTAGGTGCTATTTGTAGGACATTGAACAATAGATACTTAATTTTTAGCCCGCCAGGCCGCGAACCCGCTATCCAAAAAGTGCCCAAGTATGGAATGAGGGATTTGCATATGTTCTAGAACAATAAAAATGCAATGTTCATCCAAGCAGCCCATAGGTCCTCCTATCAATTTCTATATCGCGAAAGTCTGGGTGCTATTTGTAGGGCACAAAACAATAGAGACTCTATTTTTATCCCATCAAGCCGCGAACCCGTGATCCAAAAAGTGCCTAAGTATGGAATGAGGGATCCACATATGCTCTATAAAATCTCATGTCCATACTTTATATAGAGAGTCATCTCCGCAAGTCCGCCTGTCAATTTGTATATCGCAGGAGTGTAGGTGCTATTTGTAGCACACGAAACAATAGATACTCAATTTTCAGCTCGCCAGGCCGCGAACCCGCAATCCAAAAACTGCCCAAGTATGGAATGAGGGATTCGCATATGTTCTATAAAATCTCATGTCCATACTTTATAAAAGTACATGTTTACTATGTATTGCTCGTTTGTCGGAATACTTTTATATCACTCGGCCAACCAAATTTTACAAACTTTCTCGTCTAATTAAATTCTGCAATATCAATATTTAACAGTAATAATTTACCGCAGGTCCGCTTTTGAATTTGTATATTGCGGAATTGTGGGTGCTATTTGCAGAGCGCGGAACAATAGAGGCCCAATTTTTTGCCCGCCAGCCCGAGAGCCCCTGATCCAAAAAACTGGCTAAATATGGAATTAATATGGAATCACTATGGGACAATAAAAGTGCAACGTTCAACCAACCAACCCACAAGTCCGCCTATCTATTTGTATATCACAGAAGTGTGGGTGCTATTTGTAGGACACGAAACAATAGAGGCTCAATTTTAAGCCCGCTAGGCCTAGAACCCACAATCGAAAAAGTGCCTAAGTATGGAATGAGGGATCCACATATGATCTATAAAATCTCATGTTCATAATTTATAAAAGTACATGTCTACTATGTATTGTTCTTTTGTCGCAAAACTTTTAAATAACTTGCCCGACCAGATTGTACAAAATTTCTCGTCTAATAAAATTTTGCAAGATCAATATGTAATATTAATAATTTAGTATTGAAAATAATGTTTTTAGATATGTTAGATAGTTGATAGTGATTGCCATCCCTAAACAATGGCAATATTGAACCCGCCAGCCCTCTATTCCATCTGTCAATCTGTATATCGCGGAACTCTGAGTGTTATTTGGAGGACACAAAACAATGAAAGTGCAATGTTGAACCAGCCAGCCCACGTGTCCGCTTGTCAATTTACAAATTCTGCGACATATAAATTGATGACCGATATCTTTCACTGAGATGCAATATGACCATCGACCCTTCACGTCTCCTGAGTATATCTTCTGTCGTTTTTCTTTTGTAACCTGCCCGACCGCTTTCCATACTTTGGTATTTCTTGGAATCGGTTTCGCCATCACCGCTGCCTTCGTACTTGTTTCCAGATATGCAATAATTAAGCTTTAATGCTAGTAGCTATCCTGCAGGAACCGTTAAGATTGTCATTAATGTCCTGAAATCTGGAGAAGATTTGTCATTACTACGAATTAAACTAAGATTTGTGCACAAGTATGTTATCCTTTCCAAGTATTCATTTGAAAGGCGATGCAATCTTTTTTTTTGTGCGTGGACGGGTTGGTCCTTCTAAGAAATTTCTAATTCTTAATCTCTTTTCGCTGTCACTGCCACCTTCGCACTTTTTTCTAATTGTGAAATTAGTGAGTTGTGATGGTGACAACTCATTCCGCACGAAGCCTGGAAACTGTCATTGATCAGCGAAAGGCTCGACATATTCCATTGATACACATTAAACCATAATTTTCCGAGGGTTATATTATCCCTCCCCAATTTTCATTTCAAACATCGTCTCGAGCAAACGAAAATTCTTAATAAATTCTGGTAGCAGTTCTCTCCACACATAGTAAACACATTGGAGCATAATGACCAGAGGTTCCACTATTCCAGGGCATATTCTTACTATTCATCTCCCTCCGCCTAGGAGAAAACAAGGAGATGGTCCCTTGGTACACCGAGAGATATATTTCAAGCCAAAAAATTCCATGGCAACCCTGGCTTCTCAGAGAACTTGCCCACTTGCATTCATGGATGTCGTAGAAGTTGATGCCATGAATTCCCAGCCGGAAGAAGATGATCTGATGGACAATGATACGGAAATGGATGACGGCAATGTAGAGAATATTCCCACTCCTACGCCCAAATTGAAATCAACCATAACGAACGAAACTTCCCGGCTCGGTGATGGCGGTGATGACAACACCAAAAGGAGTTTCAGAAAAGAAACCGACGGTGAACGCAACAACCACTTTGCAGCGTGAAATTAGGAATTCCAGAGTTCCAAATTAGTTTGTTCTGGGCGAAAGAGTTTCACTGTAAAGCAATGATATGTTGATGCTCCTAGAGATATATTTCAAGCCAAAAAATTATTGATTAACATCTTTGGGAATCAGGTCCAAAACTCTCGTTGCTGCAAGACATTTTCCTACTAGTCATCTCCTTCTGCCCAGAATGGACTAATTTGGGCCTTTGGAATTGCACGTGCAAGCTTTGCTACTGAATTTTTTTGGACTATGCAGAGGTGGTTTCAGCTAAGGGCTATTCCACTTGCCCTGCAACCATTTTCGTCTTCTTCCTCAGGGGAAGCTTGTGAAAAATATCAATTTCAGCACAGGATGATTCATCGAGGAGAAAAATGCAAAGATCTTGCATATTGTGGATCCCATGCCTGTGTTTGTCGCAAATAACTTCAATGTTTTGGCCCGAAGAACTGGGTCCAATTTCTAAGGATAGATGTACAATACTTGGTGTTTTTCTTAATTTTTTAAATGCATTTTCTATTTAAAAATATTTTCCTTCGACTCTTCGATGCTGCCTCTTTTCTAGGTTTAACACATGTTCTAATTGGCATGGTTCGGTGCTCTCATACTTCTTTGATATTGTGTTTAATTAGATTATCTTTTCTAATATGGAACATCTAACAATTATATGCCAATGTACTGTGTGAATCCACCAGCTTTTTATGCAAACAAAAAATGGATTACATAATTTCAAACCAACATTCAATTCTATTCGTAATGCAAATAGAACATAGCAATACCAATGTATAATGTTGCAGCAAAATCATTATTCGTGTTTCTAAACATGCAATTATTAAGTTTTAATGCTAACAACCCATAAGGAAAGAAGTTTAATACTTGAATTATTATGTTGCACTCATGGAATAGTGTATGAAGAACACAGTTACACTCACATGTTCCAATAAAATCTAATCTCCAACAAAGCATTTGCTGACAATTAGTAGAAAATGAAGTTTAGTAGTTAATTTAATATGTTACAGTCATGGAAGAATGTATCAAGAACATAGTTACACACACATGTTGCAATAAAATCTAATCTTCAACAACGCATTTGCTGATAATTAGTAGAACATCATGGTTTGGCAACAAGGGGGTTTTTTTGAAACCAATTCGTGCTTACGAAAACTGCCTTCCGCCTTTCTATTTTCCCACTCTTTTTTTCCGTCTAGTTTCTCTTCCTGGTTACTTAATCGATTTTCTCCCGAAAATTCCTTGCTCCGAAGCTTCGCGGATTCACGCGTTTCCAACGACCGCTTCCCCTTTCTTTAAATTGACCCTCTATTGTTCCCTGTCCCGCAACTGGCACCCAGAGTTCCACAATATACAAATTGACAGATGGGCTTGCACGCTGGTCAAGTCAACATTGTTCAGTGCGTGGGCGGTCTTGTGGGTTCACAGCTGTACTCGTGCTCTTTTATCGTGACACCGACCGAACGCTTCCCCATTCCATACACAGAAACTTCTCCAACCGCGAATTCCCGCTAGGTGGTCTCTACATTGGACTTATGTTGTTCCATGGCCTACGAACAGTACCGTCACTTTCACGATATACAAATTTGCAAGCGTTCTTATATCATACCCTCTTTCATATTACGGTCCACCTATTATTCCCTCTTCCGTGGTGCACATTTTTTCACTGAAAACTTCCGAGAAATACAATTTAACCGCTGGGTCCTTGCATATTTAGTGGAACTGTTGTCACCCGATTTTGAAGCCTATCCGTTCGTTTTCCATACTTCACCATTTGTTCAAATTTCTTTGGCGGATCGTCGGTTTGGCGGGTTGAAGAAATATTAAGTTCGTAGTCGTTGTTTCCTGTGCCCGCGCCCCTTTGCAATTAGCAGTTGGCAATTATTTATAAGATCTTATTGCTATGCATGCAATTAGCAATTTCCCTATTCCATACTTAGCCACTTTGCTGGAATTCTGCAAATATACAAACCAACCGTTGAACTGCCCCATCGTGATCTCTTCCGTTTTACACAT
>JZKD02S0176255.1:8964-22964 GCA_000966675.3 Picea glauca
CACTAGTCTAAAAACAAAATGTTGAAGTTCATGTGTTAAACAACTCTTTCAAACCCTCTTTTTTTGAAACCCTAACTAACCTAGCGTCTAGACTAACCCTAAATGATGATGACGTCTTGCCTTATTTAAACTTGTGTTTGGACTAAAAGTTGCGGCTGATTCATCTCTTGATAGCCATAGAGGTTTTAATCTTTTTCATTGGCTGATTTGTTAAAATGTCCACCTCTTTGACTAGCTAACCCTAACCTTACAAACAACAACAATATAGGTGACGTCATACATGTCTAAAACCCTTGCTTGGCCTAAAACGTTTTGACATTTGTCACCTGATTTGATAGACTTTGAGTTATTGATCACATCCTTAAGCTTGTTTGACACACCGTCCTTCTCTTTGTCTCTCAAATTAACTTGATTTAGGGATGACATCACTTCTGTAGCAGCAACAAATATTGATGACGTCAAGCCTCTTTTAGCCATTATTTAAGTGCAAAACTTTGTGATTTGGTTAGGTATTGAAGTATAAATTATTTTCTTTGGCTTATTGTGCAAGAATTTCACTTTTTGCCTTCCAAAAAACTAGCATAAATAGGGATGACGTCACTCTAATTCTGCAATTGTGACGCAGCAACAATATTTATTTATGAGCAGATTTGAGATATATATTGCATTGTGATAATACAAAGACTTGATTTTACACATTGAATTCAAGTGTCTTTGTGTATTTATTGAAGAAGTGACATCAATATAAGATTTTATTGCAATCATTGACTTCGTCAATAATTACATCTATTAATGCTCATATATGTTAAGGATAGTCATTGATATTGTGAAGTACTAACCCACTACAACACATTTTCTAGCTTTGTTTGTCTTGTCTCGCAAACAGGTGCCTTCCAATGGAATATCTTCTTCTTTTTACTATCATATTGGCAGTAATCTGTGAAGGGAAGCCTATCCTTAGTCTTTGAAGTCTTAAACCTTGATCCTTCTCCTTCATAACCCCATATTACTAGGGACGTCTCCCTTGGGATTAGCCACCCTAAATAGAAAGAGCTCCCCATCGAGGTGACAGTGGGTGGGGAAGCTCCTATTACACACCAGTTTGAAGCCTTGACTCAAGCTACCTAAAGCCTTCCTACAAACTGAGCGATAACAACACCTACAACTAGTTTTTCTCCTGGTTGGCTAGTACTTTAATACTACTTTACTGGTTTTCTACTTTTTTGTGTATTGGATGTAATGCATTATCTACCATTAGTCTATACTACTTAGCTTGAATTTGCAATTGGATTTGGAATTTTGGTTATATAGTTTGGGGGGAACACTAAGTGGTATGGGTCTAGGTTCCATGGCTTGTTTTGTTGACATTCCCTACTTCGCCCTTTCCAATTGTAGCTTGGCTTAACTCAGCCTCCACTTTAGTGAGACCTCTTTTACTTGAGAGTCAGATGACTACAACATGTGATACCTCAAACCTTTATCCCTTACCCTCTATGAATATTTACCTCCCCAACTCAGATATCCATTGGCAGGGTGACTTTTATCCTAAAACCTTTATGATACAAGCCTTGTTCGTTGGGTAGCCTCCAACCTCCCCATTCAGCCTCTAACTTCCAAACATGAAATCTTGTATCAAATCCAACTACCTTGAAAGCAACCTAGGGGAAATGACCAAAGGAAATAAAACTCGATCACAAACTGGGCATACCCAAACCTTCAAGCATAAAACAAGGACCCAAATAGAAGCTCTCCAGGTAGAAAAGGCTTACCATACCCGTTTCTTAGCTAGCACAAAAGAAAAGATGAAAAATATGGAAACAATTATGAACAAAAAAAATGCCATAAGCTTTCTAAATTCCAAATAGAAATTGAGTTTGATGAGTGGCTTTCAGACCTTGGCTACTCTAGAACCCATGACACCAAAATATTCAAGGCAATAGAGCTATACTGGCTCACCAAGGCCTTTATAGCTTAGTTAATTGAAAAAAGATGAAGCCAATATCAAGATGTTCTACATAAGCTTCATATGATGTAAGCAAAATTTGACATACTTTACAAAGAATTCTTCAACATGGAATTCATCGTTCACAACGACTCAAAAAATCAAAATGACGAAAGGGAATGATAATACTTTGAACTTTGAAGGAATTCGTTCAAATCCCATTCGACTCGATGAAGACCAAAACATCTAAATAGACCAACACCATGCATTGCTTAGAGACATGAAGTTTACAAGTAGTTCATTCTACTTTTATAAATCACTTTTTTCCATGAAAAAATTCCCTCAAATTTATAATGGGTATAAATTCATTTACACAATATAGTCTCCGCAGGAGAGAAGATGCTGACCAGACAAAATCAAAACCTGTCCCAAAGTAACGAGAGACACTCAGTATTGAAGTCGCCCCTTCAAATGAGTCGCCTCTTCCAAATGAAGGAGGATAAAAAACAGTCCAAATACAAAAACCCGTCCCAAAGTAACGAGACACTCAGTATTGTAGTCGCCCCTTCAAAAGAGTCGCCTCTTCCAAGTGAAGGAGGATTAAAACTGTGAGCTTTAAACCGAGAGGAGAGTAATGCATGAACTCCCAGCTGGTGGAAAAAGCAGGAACAAGAAAGCTGAGAAAAACAAGCTGAAAAATACATCAAAACTAGAAGTGAGCCATTTATCCTTCGAAGAGATTAAAAAAGGAAATTGGGCTCTCTACTCCTTTATCGCAATGATAGACAGAGAGCCTACCAACGACGCAACTTAGTGCCCTCTTAGAAAGTGCATCCACAACCGAATTATGTATCCTGGGAATATGGCGGAAAAGAATGTCGGAGAAGTTGTTTGTTAACTTCAATGTATCTTGTTTCCATCCTTCTAATTGGACAGAATGGAGCTTACTGTTTTGATTAATCCAATCTATTTTAAGTTTCGAGTCTCCCAAAACAAGAATATGGTTTAAAGACCAGAACTTGGCAAGGGAAAGTGAAACCCATAAGCCCAAGAGCTCGGCTCTGTTGTTAGTTCCCGCTCCACAATTTAGAAACCAGTTTGTCGTCCTTGATTGGTGTGACTTGAAAGTGCCTCCTGCCCCACAACAGAGGCCGCTGGAATGCGCATCACCATCAAAACAAACAAGAGTAGTGCCATCTGTCAGCTGAAAATCACAAACATTGTTTTGAAGCAACTTTAACGAGGTCGGTTGCCAATGGAAATTGGAAAGAATTCTGTGGAGAACCGTTTGATAGGATGGAGGTCGACCCTCAAAAATAGCCTGATTCCTCTCTATCCAGATCCACCAGCAAACGAGTGCAGCCAATGAATTAGGAGCCGATTTTTTCTTTTACCAAGCAACAAAACACTCAGAGATGGAGTCGCCCTTCCAGATGTAAAATAGAGACAAATGCTGTAGCAAGCACGTCCAAATAAAAACAATGAAGTGGCAATGGATCAAGAGGTGATTTATATCTTCCGTGGCTAAAGTGCACAGGGGGAAGCGGCCGGGGCCCTGCCAGCCTCTCTTTTGGAGCGCCTCCCAAGTGAGGGGTCTCTCCTTAATACACAACCAAACAAAAAATTTAATCTTAAGCGGAATGGACCATTTCCAGATGGAAAGAAGCCACGGGATCTCTTCACTACAGTCAACGGTTTGATGGAGAGCCTCATAGGCATTTCTCACAGTCAATAAGCCCGATCCATCACCCCCGGCCCACAGTAGAGTGTCAGGAAGGTCATTGAGCGAGATCCCGGCCGCTTTCAAAGCATTAGTGTAAGTATCCCATTCCCTTGAAATCGGTTGTGGAAGTTGGAGATCGCTGCTAGATATCCAGAGGTCCGGGAGAAAACCAGTGTTTGCTGTCACTTTAACCTGAGCCAGACACCTGTGGCTTGAAAGAGCGAGCTGAGATCTGAGCGAGGGCGAGAGAATGGAGAGGTTCTCCAAACCTAGGATCTTATCCCTTCCGAGTAAGATCTTGGTACCTGTACCGGGCTTCCAACGAAGCCAGTGAAGAACCACTGGAGAGGTGGAGATCATTCCCTTCCAAAAGGGGGAAGCCCGTTTCAGCTCAAGAGAGGGCCTTCTCAACCAATGAAGGAGAGGAAGGGAGCCAAGGTACTTATCAATAATGACATGATGCCAAATGCTGCTATGGTTAAACGCTCTTCAGAAAGAGAAGGCCAGAAGAGCCGAGTTGAAAGATGACAGGTTCTTTAGCCCCCAGCCCCCTGCCTTTCGGGGTCTAAAAAGGGACTGCCATTTGCAAAGGTGAAAACGATGGTTGTCAACACGATCATTCCAAAGGAATTTGCAAGAAATCCTTCGAAATAAAATAATAATTTTATTAGGAATACGCTCAAGAGTCATCCAGTAGACAGCCATCCCCTCAAGCACAGATTTGACTAAGATGTAACGCCCACCCAGGGACAACCACTTGTTGCACCAAAAACCTATCTTCCTTTCGAAGATAGCCACGAGCCACCTCTAATCGGCAGGGGTGGAGGCTCTCGACTTCAGCCTATAACCCAGGTAGCTGAAACCATCTTTCAAATCAAGAAAAGTGAAAGGGATGGAGCCTTTGAGCGGCAAGAGCTCTGCATAAGAAACTCCCCAATAATGGACCAAGGACTTTAAGGGGTTGATGGACAGTCCCGTAACTGTGCAGAATACTTGTAAAACATCCAGAATAACAATCCATTCTGCAAGCTCAGCTTTTGACAAAAGGAGAATATCGTCGACGAACATGAGATGAAAAATCTTAATGAGTCTAGAAATCTTTAAACCAGTGATCTTGTGTTCGGCGATGGATTTTGAAAGGAGTAGGTTGAGACTTTCCATAATAAGAATGAAGAGGTAAGGGGAAAGTGGGCATCCCTGTCGGAGCCCCCTTTCACTGTTGAAGAAATTAGTCGCCTCCCCATTAATTAGCACTGCAAAATTTGCACTCGTGACGCATGCCAGAATCCAATCAGTGAACTTGTCACCAAAACCCGCTGCATGTAGGATTAGTCTCAAGTAATCCCAGTCGATACAGTCAAAGGCCTTTTTGAGATCAATTTTCATGATTAAGGCCTTTAAATTTTTCTGTTTTATAGAGTGGATGCACTCATGAGCCGTATCGATGGCATCTTGTATTCTCCTTCCTTTTAGAAACCTGAGCTGTTCAGCTGAAAGACTCCTCTCCAGAAATGGTTTCATGCAATTTGCGATGACTTTTGAAACCAATTTGTAAATAAGATTGCACAGGGAAATTGGTCTGTAGTCGTTAAAAGAGACAACGTTGTTTTCTTTGGGGATCAAAACCAGAAAGGTGGAGTTAATGTTTATGGAAATCTTGCCTTTGGTGCGTATGTCTTCGACCATCTGAAGGAGGTCCAGTCCAACGAGTTCAAAGAAGTGGGAGAAGAACTCTGACGTCCAGCCGTCTGGCCCCGGACTTCTCTCCATTTTGAAATGAGACAAAATATGCTTTAGCTCCGGGAGGGTGACAGGCTTGAAGAGATCGGAGGCTTCAGAATCTGATACCAATCTTGGGTAAAGACTGGCTGTTGCCACCTTTTCATGAAGTAGATGATTTTCGCCTCCTTTGAAGAGCTTCTCGAAAAAGGTGACCGCCTCAGCTTTGATATCCGCTTGGCCCCGACGCGTCTCATCAACATCGCTTTGGATAGACCAGATTTGTTTTTTGTTCTTGTTGAAGCTAGCCAGGTTATGGAAAAATTTAGTATTGGAATCACCCCATTTGAGCCAGGTCGCTTGGCTGCGAAGTCTCCAGGTCTTTTCCTCTTCTCTCAAAATGAAGTCTCTTCGCTTCTCCATCTCTTTTAAGGATACAGAGTTTTCTATGGACAGGGCAACTGCTGTAGATAGACGAATAAGTTTTTTTTATCTCTGAATCCAAATTAATTAGTAGAGCCGCCTCCGAATTCTTCTTTAGAATGCTCCAGGACTTTGTACGGGCTTTTAACTCCTTTAGTTTCCAATGTAGGCACAACTGTGGGTTACATTCAAGTTGAAATCGAGGGTCTGTCGATCGAATGGACCAGATCAGAATAGTCGGCCGATGATAACCAGTGATGATTGAACTTAAAGGGGGAAGCGATAGGGTGTAGGGGACAGTTCAGCTTTAAGAGGATGGGGGCATGGTCGGAGAAGTATGGATACTCCACCCACGAAGTTGGGAAGGCTGTGGAAGTCAGGAAATTTTCAGAGATTAAGAAACGATCTAGTCTTCTGGCTATGGCCTCATCCCCGGAACACCCATTATGCCAAGTGGGGACAATACTGTTCGGTAAAACATTAAAGAGGTTCAAAGACGAGAAGAGGTCTCTGTAAAAAGCACCTCCTGAAGCGGGCAAAGGAATACCTCCCCAGTGTTCATCTGCAGAAAGCGTGATGTTTAAATCCCCTCCAAGAATGAGGTTGGGGATGGTGAGTAAGCCACTTTCTGCGAGGCGCGTCCAGAATTGCATCCTGTCCAGACAGGGACCATAAACGTTTAAGATCGCTATCTCTTGATTGGTAGCTAGGCACCATCCCATCAGCAGAATGCCTCCACAGGTAAGGAAGGGAACCAAGTCAAAAATACCAGGATCCCAAGCCACCAACAAACCACCAGAGTTGCCGATGGAGCTAACAACTGCAAAGACCCAAGAAGATCGGAAAGAGTGCACAAAAGCTCTGGAAATATGATCAGACGATAGAGTCTCTTGGAGGAGAATGACGTTTGGTTTAGTATTATCGAGCAGTTTACGAAAGGAGGCCGTCTTGAGTAGTCCTCCTATACCTCGCACATTCAAAGAGAGCACAATCATTTAGAACGCGCAATGGCCTTCAACGCTCTAAGGGGGGCCTTTCCAGATTGTGTAGGGTCAGTAGAAGCCGTCTGTTGGAAGACTTGAACTTCTTTCTTTTTTCTAGAGCTTCTGGTTTGTAGAAGGGATAACTCTATAGCCAGTCCACGCGACCATGCAAAGGATTTTAGATCTTTTGATGTTTGCTGTGATGAAGTAGCACCCTCCGCTGAAGAGACTGGTATGAGTTCATTCCCCCTGTAAGTTTGAAGCTGAGCTGAGGAGTCCGGCAAGAATGATGTAGGGGCCGCAGAGCTCAAAACAGTCAGCGACGAATCCTCGATGTCTAACGACTGACTATAGCCCGGAAGAATAGCTGGAGACTCTATCGCTCCAGAGATAGGTGTAGGCGTTGTGGTTTGACCAGTCGATTGTGCTGTAAGGGGAAGTTATAAATCACTTGTTTTTATCTTATGTGCTATTTTCTTTAGTTTTCTATAGTACATTACAACAAAAGCTTATATTTATTGCTTTTATGTTATACTTTTAGACATATGCAATCATACAAACGACATTATGGCATTATTTTTAACTTAGAGTGGACCTAGTTTCCTTATTTGCAAGCCAATTATATGATTCACTATAACTCTTTTTATACCCTATTAATATGAAGTAGCTAAATTAAAAAAATTAATAATAATAACATAACTTATAAATTATAATCATATTTAAAATTAATAAAAAATATTTCTTATAAACTTTATAAATTAATAAATTTTTTAATATAAATGATTTAAATTAATTATATATATATATTATCAAATGACAATATTTTACTTTCTGAAAAAAACTTTTTTATATATATATTTATTATAATAAATGTAATTATACATAAATTAATCAATTTATAAAATTTAAAACCCTATACATAAATGTCATTGATTCAATGTATGTCTATCTGAGTCTTGTGGTTTAACCGTAAATTTACAAAAATATTTACATTTTAAATATATAGTTCAGTGTGGTTTAACTTTTTACTCAATTAATATTAAAACCATTGTGTTTTCTTTTCTATCTAATTAATATTATTGAAATCATTGTGATTTAATTTTCTATTTTATTAATATTAAAATTAAAATTTTTAAAAAGTTCTTTATTTTTACATAATAAAAAATAAATAAATAATATATTTGATTTCAAATTGTTGAATATATTTTTGAATTATATTAACATTAAATTGATTTAATCTTAAACCTAGTTCAAATCATTTTAACAAATTTTATTTTTATAGTTAATTTTTTTTTTTATAATATTTTAAATTATAAAAGAAAAGAAATAAATAAATATATTTTTTTAAAACTTTCCATTCACCCAACCATAAAATAATATACGTTGAAAAGTTGTCTCCAAACTCGTACGCCATTCACTAGCATGTGAAGTGTTTGGCAAATCCACATTCTTGACATATTGTTCCCAAAGTTATAAAATTATTTTGATTTTTTTTAAACAAAATGTGTACTAACATGCAACATTATTTAAGGTGTAATTGTATTTAATATAAAGTCATGTTTATAATACTTAACATTATTAGTCCCCGTCGAAGGTAAGGAGAGACTCTAGCATTCGATTCCGTGTTGATTTCGTATTAGTTTAGCTGTTGACTCTATATTTTTTTTTCACACTCTGTAATGTTTAATATAGCAAACTCCAAATTTTATTTTTTACATAATAAAAAATAACCTTTTCTTCATAATTTCATTGGAGAAGATATTTGATGTCTTATTGCGGGATTCACTATTCCCAATGTTCTAAATGTTCTATTTTCCAAGGTTCACCTAAATTTTGAGTTTATTATAACTTTATCGAAACATAACTTTGATAAAGTTTTGAGTTTATTATAAAGTTATTGCATCAATTTTGAGTTTATTATAAAATTGTTACATCATCTTTGGCTATATTCATTCAAACTCGTTCAGGTTCATGGCGGCTGTATTAATACTTCTGCACTGTCAAATGATGGTTGCATTAACACCTTATGCACTGTCAAATGTGAGTTTGATTAATATTTTTGCATTTTCAGTGAATAAATGAGTAGGTTGTTGATCTGTACACTCCACCCTCTCCCTCTCCCTCTCCACCCTAGCCCCCTCACCGACTCATCTTCCTCTTCCCACAACGAATACTAATCCAATTATTTAGTGCATCACCACCATCATAAGATCCATGTCTTGTTGAAGCATCATTCATGTGTGCTGAAGATACATCATTCCTGCTTACATACGTTGTTTCTGGTGGGCTGAAGCTATTGCTGAAACTTTAGAGATCCTCATCCTACATGTAAGGTACAAACTATTATCTCTTACTTTCAATGATTTATCATAAAGCAATAGAAATATGCAAGCTTTTGGAATAACCTTTTCTAGTTTACGTCCAAGTTTTTTTCTTTCTCTAATCATCTGCTTCTCCTTTGCCAACTTATTGCTGTCATGCTCTAAGATTTTTTCTTTCTCTAATTAGACAACCTGAGTGGGCCTAATGGTCAAGAACATGTGTTTCCTCTTAAGAGGTCACAAGTTCAAATCCAAAGGGGGGTAGGGTATTGTAGTGTCCCCAAGGCCGAGCCCCGTTGCAAATCATGATATATGAAATGAATTGTAAACATGTTCTATAGGCTGTTGAGCCAAGTTTTGTATAAGCTGGTAGGCTTATGTGTTTGTTAGGCCAGGGAGCCTAAGTGTTGAAGGCCAGGAGCCTGCTGATGTACTTGTATGTATGCAGATCGATTAATAAAATATAAACACCGCYAGGTGCAGAYCRACCACRATGAATGAGTGAAGGGGGAYTGAGCGTCCACAGAGTGGGCAAGGGATTARGGGCTRGAAGGTGGGAAAAATGAGCTAAGTGTTGAGCCTAGGGGCTAAGCCTARGGGGCTTAAGCCTGGGAATAMTATTTTAATATTATTTCCCAAAAGACATGTGTATTTTATTTTATCCTAAGTTCMTGGCAAGGGAAAAACGTGCAAAAGGGATGCATGCTAKGGGAAYGCATGCATTTYCYAGGGTGACAAGTGTCAWCCCTGGTGCATGCAAATATAATAGCCGAGATGAACYRAGGGAGGGGGATCTTCYCCATTCTAYYYRAYYRTMTGAGCRTGAAMYARKMYGACCTCYDYAAKATTRMCCTCRTACMATYMYRAAAMAAAAACYRTGATACRATCCYVTGATTGTGGAACYYRTTRGGRAAGCRCGTGTTYRTTTTTCCCAATTGGMYGTTGYGGCCACGYARTGCTRGAMTGYRCRTAGCMTACTGACCRGAGTAAKMTTGTGTTGARCTTGTGTATGACCTCTCTTCTGGTGAGGGAGGTGACTGTGGTTGGGAAGAAGCAGGTTGTCAGGCCTGTGAGCAACTCTTTCCAGGTGAAAGAGTTTGCTGGGAAGCGGTTTCTCCCAGAGAGTGTCCAACACCAACTTCGGGCTCTGAGACTTCCTGATCCGGCCTGTTGCCGAGACCCAGAGAGGGAGGTTAGCACCGATGGACTGTGCTTGTGAAGGTGTATACTCCCAGGCGGAACAGGCATGTGGGGAATGAGAGTCTGGTAGTAGTGGGCGTAAGATGACATCTTTGAGAAGAATCCTTCCAGATATTCCTGTGTTTTTTTCCCTGTAACCTCAGCCTAGCCTAGGATTCCTTGCCTTGGGGTGGAGCTCAGTCCCAGCTCGGGGGTGATCCACTGTTGAGATGATGAGAAGTGTGGTCTAAGGCTGAGAGGTTCGTGGAAGGCCTGCACCTGGTTGGTGAATCCCACCATTGTTACCAGATAAGTGTCTAACTATGTTCTTATCACATTTTGGCATGACTGTGCTGTACATATAATATGTATCATGTTTCCCGCTATGTATATGAATTAATATGAAAAGCTAATTGCTTGTTGATTATGGTAGTAATTCATATGAATACTCTGTGTTGAATGTGTTTAATTGTTAAATGCATGTGGAGTATATACTGGACTGTATGTGTTATGTAAATCCAACGCAAGTGTATAGCTACTCGAAGAAATGAAGATCAAGTATTAGATAGCTTAAGATATCAAGGCATAGGCTGGCTCCTTAACACATTATAAAGGAATTAAACCCAATAACAACAACTAGATATGTATATGGTATAGAACTAATATTTTACACACCAAAGAGAGGAATTAACCATCCTTTGACACCGCATGCAGAGGTTCCGCTTTCTTGACAGTAGGAGGGAAAGGAGGATTCTTGAACAGTTAGACTATATTAGGTCTTTTTACACACCATATCAAGACTGGATTTACCATGACTTAATTAGGGATTGTTTACTACTCACTATCATTGTGTTGTTATCAAACTAGAGTGCTGGTGTTGTTCATGTTTCAGTTACCCGATAGTTGGTCGAGTAGAGAATTTACAACAACCACTGGATCACACTCCCTGGCACGCTACTAATGTTCATACGGGCTCTTTTCCCTGTAACCTCAGCCTAGCCTAGGATTCCTTGCCTTGGGGTGGAGCTCAGTCCCATCTCGGGGGTGATCCATTGTTGAGATGATGAACAGTGTGGTCTAAGGCTGGGAGGTTCATGGAAGGCATGCACTTGGTTGGTGGATTTCACCACTGTTACAAGATAAGTATCTAACTATGTTCTTATCACATTTTGCATGACTGTGCTACATAAATTATCATGATTTCCGCTGTGTACATGAATTACTGTTAAATGCTATGGATTGTTAATCGTAGTAGTAAAATTATATGTTTTTACTCTGAGTTAAAGGTATTTCATTACTTGAATGCATGTGATTATATAATGCATGTACGAATTATGTAGAAGTGCGTGTACAAATTGTTACATAGTGCGTTATAAGCTCTGGGTAAGCAAAAAGGTACACTACAAATTGGTATCAGAGCGAAGGTTTCAGATGCTGAGCCTAGATGGGCCAGTGGAGTGGTCGTTGGACCGAGAATGTGAAGGGAATTGGGTCTGGAATGGCCAATTTCGGACCTTGGTTTGTTCCAGTGTGTCAAGTAGTTGCTTGACTGCGCTTACGAGCTCAGGAGGTTTAGCGGTGTAGTGAAACCGCAGCCGGTGTGGTCTACGGCCACGGGGAGAAAGGTCTCTACACCAATGGTGTTAGAATCTTAGGATCTATTCGGAAGGGAAGGCGAGCTCTCGTGACCGTCGGATCTGGAAAAATGTGTGTAGGAATTAAAAATTCCTTTTTGAAATACATAGGAATGTGGAAAATCGCGATATGCGAAATTCAGAATTGGTTAGGAACTGTTTCAGCCGTCAGATCTCGGGCGGAAAACCTGTCAGCCGTATGATCTGTCTGGAGATGTCCTAAGGTTAAATCTCAGTGATTAAAGGAGAAAGCCCAAAATAGATCTAGACCGTCCGAAAGACGGAGGACACACGTTGCGAGATTTTCCATTTCAGTAAATCAGGAATCGCGATATCAGGAGTCCTGGTAACAAGGGATAGGGACTTTCTAGGATGGAAACCCTGGAACAGTCATGGACCGTCCGATTTGAGATGGACACGTGTTGCGAGAATACTCGTTGCGAGGATCGGGGATTTAGAAGTTCCGATGACAAGAACTCGGACTTTCGTCATGATAAATCCCAACCACACTGTCGAGACATTAGCGTGTGACTAAGTCCCGATGAACGGATGAGATTCCTTTGGGAAATCTCAGGGTCTGTAAAGACCGTTTGATGTGAGAAAGATCTGACCGTTGGATTTACGTGAGGAATTTCATAGCGGGGATTGGGTGTTGGAAATCCCGACATCACTACAACAGGAGTCGCGAAATCACGAAACACGATATCCCGACGGCCAAAAGAACTGTGTGGGGGCCACAGGATCCAAGAGGTGGACAGGTGGCACGCCGTTTCGGGTTTTCACGGCGAGAAGTCCCGAAAAGTTATGCATTTAGGATTCGCGATATTGCGAACCCTGAAATGCCGATGGAGTGAGAGACCGTTGAATAGTCAATCGCGCGAGTGTATCGGAGAAACGACATATCGGGGATCCTGGTGACAAAGTGTTTATGCATTTTGGAGTCGCGAACCGCGAACCCCGATAAGTGGGAGCCAGCTGTCAGCCAGTCGGGATTCGGAGAATCGGGAATTGCGGGGACAAGAACTCCATGCATTGTGAAGCTTCGAACCCCGAAACCCCGGTAAGAGGTTTGACTACGGTCACGAGGTAGAGGTCACGTGGACCAGGAGCTAAGCCAGGAGGGCTAACGTGTGAAGGACGCATCGGGATTTGGAGAATCGCGAACCCTGAGGACATGTGCATTTGGACATTGGGAAGTTCGAAACTCCAATGGGAGGTATGACTGTGGTCATATAAGGGAGGTCATGTGAACCACAAGTCTATCCGGAGAGTTAAACGGGAGTTTTCCAGTATCGAAACTCCGAAATACCGAAAAATGAAGTTTCGAACACCCGAAAAATATAGAGCTGAATAGAGCTCAGAAAATTCGTGAATTTGAAACACTTTCTTAAACTCGATTGTCACAAAAGATGAGGAATTGTCAAGAAAACGAAGGCTCGACAAATTCGAGTCGTTTGCGCATTATATTGCAGAAGATTGACAAGTGCCATAACTGTTTGGGAAATTGCCTCAAACGCAAAGAAATGGGAGAGATACATGATACTTCCAGTTCAAGAAACTTATTTAAAATGAAATGTCTTTTTATTTTGTCCGAACTAGCTTATAAATATTGTGGATTGTTCGCGAAATTTTAATGGACTGACAAACTTCGAATTGAATTGCACAGTGCGTGTGCAGAGTTCAACGAAGGTCAGGATTCTAGTTAACCAATGCCGAGTATGGAGTGGGGAAAAGTGCAGATTAACCCTGAAATAGAAGACGAATGGGAAGGAAAGGATGTTAACCTAGGAGTCGAAGGATCGAACTCCAATGGGCATGGAAAAGAAAAGGATAAGGAAGAACACATAATGAAAATCCTTGAAGGATTGCAAAGAGAGGCCAAGGCTCGCCGAGATGATAGCCGAAAGCTCATGAAAGTCAGGGACCGGTAGGGTGCATTAAACTTAAAATTTTTGAAGAGACTGGAAAGAATAGAGAAGAAACTCGAGAAAGGAAGAGACTCAAGTACGATGGGGAGTCGCAGAACCCATGGGAGAAGAAGTAGGTCGAGGAGTGGTAGCCGACATCTTAGTCGCT
>JZKD02S0176299.1:12183-22963 GCA_000966675.3 Picea glauca
TCTTCAGAATTAGAATATATAAGTATGTCATCCAAAAATACTATGACAAACTTTTCCAATTAGTTTTTGAATATGCCATTCATTAATCATATGAATACAGCTAGTGCATTGGTCAGTCCAAACGACACCACTACAAATTCATAATGCCCATACCTAGTCCTAAAGGTTGTCTTATGAATGTCTTCTTCCTTGATTCTTACCTGATGGTATCGTTCCCTCATGTCAATCTTTGAAAATATCTTTTCTCTTCTTAGGTGATCAAAGAGGTCATCAATTTGGGGTAGCGGATACTTGTTCTTTATAGTGTACTTGTTCAGTTGTCGGATGTCAATACACAACCTCAAGGCTCCATCCTTCTTTTTGACAAAAGTACTGGTGCTCCCCAAGGTGAAACACTTGGACATCTGTACCCTTTCTTCAAAAATTCTTCCAACTGCATTTGTAATTCTTTTAACTTTGGTTTGCTCATTCTGTAAGGTGTTTTTAACACTAGGGCAGCTCCTGGCACTAAATCAATTGAGAAATCTATCTCCCTCCTTGGTGGAAATCTGAGTATTTCTTGGAATACATATTCAAATTCATGTAGCACCGATAAATATTCAAGGCTTAGCCCCTTTGTATCAACTGACTCCTCCACATGAGATGCATACAGTTGACATTCTTTTCTAAAACATCTTTTCAGTTGTAGGGCCGAAATCTCCCTTATAGAGATGGGTCTTGGAACTCCTTTCACAGTGCTTTGTTTTCCATTTCCATCAAGACATGCAAATCTCTTGTTATGACAATCTAGGACAAAATGTTGCTTGTCCAACCAATCCATCCTAATCAGAACATCATAAGACCCCAATGGTATGATATTTAGATCAGTATTAGTATTCACTCCATTAAGACTTATGGAACAACTTCTGACCATATCATGGATTCTTCTTTTGGTTCCAGTGGCTAACTGAACCAAACTTGCTTTTCCAAGTTTACTTTTATCCAAATGTAATCGATACACTATCTTAGGATCAATGTAACAATGAATTTCTCCCGAATCAATCAAAATAGAACAGGATTATTTATGATCTTACCTTCCACCTCTATCATATTGGACTCGTACTCCGCTTGTCGATCATTTAAAGCTGCATAGATTCTTCCCATATCTCTGATTGTTGTAGCCTCTTGGATGTTGTGCATAGTCTTCACTCTGTCCTTTCTGTGTAGGAAATCCTTGTACAGGTGATATTCCTTGCATCCCCAGCATTGGATTTGTGTTCTTCCCCTTTTTCCCAAGGAATCTTCCTTCGTGGAATCCCCCTTAGCATACTGATCTTGATGATTTCTATTAGGCTCATTCCTATTGAAGGGAGGTTTGAATCCTTTCCTCCTCTGATAGGACTTCGCATTCTTCTTATCCTTACAAGATTTATGTAGGGATTCTCTTCCCTGTCCTTGCTCATACATGTATTTATCCTTCCTGATAGCTTCAGTCAAGGTCTTGGGTTCATCATACTTGATTTTTTCCTTATAAAAGGTTGGCAATCCAATTAGAAATATCTTTATTTTCACTTTCTCGTAACCAATAAACATGACATACTTTAACAATCCCAAGAACTTATTCTCATATTATGCCATAGTCATGCTTCCCAAACTGAGTTCAAGGAACTCCTACATTTTCTTGTCATATAAATGATCTGAAAGGTACTCCTTCTAGAAGTACTTCTTGAACTACTTCCAAGTGATCCTACCTTCATTAACATGCTCCACTTGCTTCAGTTGTTCCCACCATATTGCATATTTTCCATGTAAGTGGTAGGTGGAAATCTTGGCTTCCAGGTTGGATGAATAGTTATGCAACTAAAAAATATCTCTGGAGCCTAAGCAACCATGCTTCAACATCATCTTCCCTTTCTCTTTCACCCTTAAAGGAAGGTGGCTTGAGCTTCCTCATCTCTCCTTGCAAACAATCTACCTCTTGTTTCCTTCTCTGGTGTCTGACAGGAGACACCTTTGGACTATTTATGGGATCATCCGATGCATAAAAATTTCTTCTCAAGTAAGGAGGTGAGTGGTGTCTATGAGCTCTACTAGAACTTCTGGAATAACCAGCGCTTCCATGAGCATTTCTTCTTTCATGAAACTTGCCTTCTTCCTCTTGTCTTGAGATTGATCCCTTATTCATTTGCCTCTACAACTGATTTAAGATCTGCAACGCTCAAGAATTTATCTGAATTTTCTCTCTCATCAGTCTCTTGTTGTGTTCTTTGTATATATGCACTTCCATATTCAAGATTCTTACCATTTCTATCAATGTTTCCTTCTCTCCTTTTCCCTTGCGTCCATTGCACTCTGTCTCTGCATTACCAACTCTGGTAATCTAGCCTTCGACATCCTTTTCATGACTGGAGGCTCCCTCGCCTTCTTCGATTTCCTCAATACGCATATTGAGCTAATGTGCTTAAGCCCCTTAATTCTGCAAAATGTGAAAGCAACCATTTTGTTAGAATTACCGATATGATAACAAAATTTCCAAACCATGATACAGGTCCCTTTTTTTTATGGATATCATATCCCCATTCTCCAAAAATAACAGTGTCATGTTTTCCTTGACTGACACATAGTTTCACCCTATGATGCTTCCTTCAAACCACCTTCTAGGTGACCACGACTAGAAACCACAACTAAATCCTTCCTTGGCACTTTTATGTCTCAAGGACAACCAATTCTTCCCTTATCCCTCCTTCCCTCAACTCTCAATCTGCATATGACCAAGGCCATGACCCTTCACTTAGCTGAAAAAATGCTTGTCTAGAGATTTGGGACTTTGGGACATTCAATCAGGACCAGATAAATGGTCCTCACCCTCTTTCGTGATCAACGATCGAGATTCACTTCAGGACTCCATGCTTTGGAAGTTTCAACTTTCCTCACTTGTCTCCTCCTGTAACACTTTTACCTGGATTTCATAATCTTTCGATAGGTGTCCTCCCACATATCAATGAATGTGCATCACTTTGGCTCTTCGGGCTTCAAAAGTTTCAAACTTCCCTCCTGCACTGTTTCCTGGAGTTCTTTCACCTGAAGTCGACGATCCTTCGACGCGTGTCTTTTGGAATCAATAGTCGATATATACTCTGTCCTTCAGGCCTTTGGGAGTTTTCGACCCAACGCAACATGTCATATCTTTCCCTTCTAGAGTGCCCAGTCTTCTGGACTTCACGATCTATCGCCACGTGGTGAAATGATGGAAGAAAACATGTGGCCCAATCAGGCAGGTGACACGTGTCACATTTTAATCAACTTTTCAATATTTCAAAAGCTCAAATCTTACTATCATGTGGCACACATCCCATGTGTCCACATCATATGAGGTGATGTCCGCAAGCCATGTCACTTCAGGGATTACAGGGTTCACATCACCTTTAGGTGACGTCGTCGTGCCCCATCAGTTGGGATATTCGGGCTTGGGGAGTTTTGTTGGCCCTCGACCAAGTTTTGGATAAACTTGGTCATGTTTGACCATTTTTGGGACTTCGATAGGCTGGTCGAAGATGAAGCGCCAGGAAAAGAGGAGATCGCGGGATCTTCCCACCTTTTGTGAGATTTTTGGGATTAGGGTTTATGTAACGGATATGGGATGTCGACCCATGGGTTTACCCATGTTTAGGCCCCATTTGTAATGTATAAATAGATATCTAGGTGATGTAAGAAAGCATTATTATTATTATTATTATTGGTGAAGAGATCTAGTAGAATCAGCTTAATGCGGAGCTAGAGGCTTTGTGTGTACTATGTGTTAAGACTTGTAAAACTAAGTGCAAGTGATTGTAAGAAGCTTATGTGCAGGATTTGTAAGATAGCTTTGTGCTATGACCTAATTTGGAGAAGGAGGGTCTGACGAGGTGTGCACAGATCTCTTGTCCTATGCAAAGTTGGCTTTGTGGCTCCATGCATTGAAAGAAGATAATAAAGAGAAGAAGAGTTGGTGGACGTAGCCCCACGCTGGGGGTGAACCACGTATATCTTGTGTTGTGATTTCTTTGTGTCATTTATGTGATTTATGCTTAGTGATGAATCTTTATGTATGTTATATGCACCTGATATAGTAGCTTAGTGCTTAATAACTTGGATGAATTCTAGATCTGTTGATGCTATGTGCTAAATGGTAAGATATTCTTAGATCTTATTGAATACTGCGTTGTTCTGTAATTAGGGTTTTACCTGTGTGAATAAAGGGTTGAGGACTAATGAATGTTAACTTTTAAGTGCATTGTTAAAGCATTGTGATCACATATCTGTGTCCTAGCTAGGTTGCAGACACTTGATCCCTACAATCCCCCTACCTCTACCTCAAGTGAGACTTCATATGCTTCATAGGTGTTTCCGAAAGGGCCGATAGTTAGGGTTTTGTTGGTACATTGTTGAAGCATTGAACCCTAGGTCTACCCCTGTGCCACCAAATGGTTTCGTTGTCAGGACTAAAATTGTGATTGTTGGGAACTGAGGAAAAGAAAAAGCTTTGTGCATAGATCTATTGTTGTAGTGCACAATACTCTACCTGAATTGTGAATATCTTTGCTAAGAGGGGAATCGGGTTTGAAGAAAAGAGGTAAGATATTAAAGCTTTGTCCTCTTATAAAGGTAATATAAATATAATTTTTTGTTTCGAAAGAATGGATCTAGGTATAATTGATATATTTTTTCTTAGTCTGAAAACTAGGGCACTACTAGAAGAAATAAGATATGATATGAATAGATTTGATACAAATAGTGAAATATATGTTATCTCTATGCATAGAAAGAATTTTTGGACTAACAAATGGATGCAGGATCCTAGAAAGAGTTTTTTCATATCTATCACTATGATCCTAGTGCACAATACAGAAAAGGTTGGGGATAGTTTAGAAGAAAGAGAGGATTGAAATTATGTTATAATTGCATAAGACTAGGACATCTTGCTAAGGAATTCCCTGGTAGCAGTCCTATTTTCCTTTGTTCTAAAGCTACTGGACATGAAGTTTTGGATTGTCCTAGAATGATTACTAAAGTTGAGAAGATGAATATGAGACAAGAAAACCATGAGGAAGGTCAAGAGACTAATAATATGCTAAAGAACTAGAAAGAATCAGAGGATATATTATTGTAAATGAAATAAACATTGAATGATCATAGAGACATGAGTTTATCATAGATTTTAAAAGAGAAAGAGTGCATACAAACAAGAATAGGAGACGTCAACATAGACTGTGTATTGGATGAAAAAACACAAGTGAGCATTATGAAATAAAGTACTTGGGAAATCTTAGGAAAGCCTGCTATGATTGTTTAAAGGAAAGTTGATAACCCTATGTGCAAGAATTTCCCATGTACCTATGGTTTCTCATGGAACATCGACGGAAGAATAATTCGAGATCATTAATTTTACTAAGAACAATGCTCCCTTTTCACTGTTGTTAGGAAAGACTTGGATTGAGAGAGATTATATCTGAAGGAGAGAGGAAGAGGAAGCTATAGAATAGAAAAAGAAAGAATTAAGGGATTTCATGGCTAAGAGAATAGAGCGCTTAATAAAATAACAAGAGGACAAGTTGAAGCAACTGAGGACTAGAGACTTAGCTGTCGAAATTGAAAGAACACAAGAAGGCTTAGAGAACCTATCGATGAAGGAGAGTACAGAACCTGCTCGAGAAACAATAAGAGAAGGAGTATTATCCTTGAACCTTGGGAAAGATCCTCAATAGTGTGAAGTTACTATGTTAAGAAAGGATAAGAACAAGAATGGAAAGAGGAATATGGAGATGTAGATCACAGGAAAGAAAGCTAGAAATCTCAGTAAGAAGAAAGCAAATATAGAAAAATTACAGGAGGTTCCAGAGAGGACTTTGCAGAAGGAAGACTTGCAGAACTTGAACCTTGTTGGAATAGAAGAACAACATTGATTGACACTTCACCATAATGAAACAATATGACCGTTGGAGGCATCTCGATGTTATAACCCTAAATTGCACCACACATGCTTACCTAGCATCAGGCCAACTCATATCCCTTCATTGCCAAAACATTTGATGAACAACTCTTTGGAAATCCTCTTGTGTCAAGGCCCACACACCCTAACCCATTACTGCATGCGTGTGCATGCTGGCTGGCTCACTACAACCCACGTGTACCTAACAAAGCACGAAAAAATGAAATCTTCCGATGGAACAAAAAGATATGGGTAAGTTAACTGAAACTCCCAGCCATGCATGGCCGAGGATTCGTCCAAAACCCTAGCTCCTTCTAGCCTATAAAAGAAGGGGTAGGGGTACCATTTGGAAAAAAGGAAAAAATATAGCGAAGAAACTCTGCCCATTTATGCAATCCATTGTCCCAACCCTTTAGCCTTTCCTCATGCCAAAGGATATTTAACACAAAGAAGTTGGAGGACAGAAGAAGAGGAGCCCAGGATCAGGATCAAGGAGCAGTGGCCAGTCTCGACTTTGATTGTAAGTTGATTCATTTTTCAAATAATAAAATAATACTTTTCCCATCCCAATGCATGAGTTATCTATGGTTTGGTTAATTTATGCTTAATTTCTAACCCTCAAGTAGAGAAGTAGCATGCATGCATAGTTGTTTGTCTTGATTGCAGGTCATCTTTGGAAGGAGCAGCACAAGCAAGTGGTCAAAGCGCAATGGAGGATCTACATCGAACGCCGGTAACAAGGTTAGTAGTCATCTCCTCATGCATGTACTGTGAAAGAGGGGTTTAAGTTTTGGGTTGTAGGCTAAAAAGTAATTTCTTTATGGTCAAAATTTGCATGCAAGTCTGACCCTAGTTTGCTAGTCTGTGGGGTATTTTTCCCAACAACAGAATTGGCGACCATACCGGGGATAATACTCTTTAGGGTTTCTGGATTTCTTTAAAGTTTTTGGGTAGTTTAAAGAATAGGTGTTCTTTTTTTTCTTTGCCTGTATTTTTCTATTAGGTCTGAGCTAGCAAGGAGCCTGGTTCTTTATACCAATTTTCCCTAACTTCTGCTTGACGATAGTTGTCGGGACACACAGAGGTACACACGGCCTGCAGAAGGCCTGCACGCATGTACCCGCGCCCTATCCTCTTACAGCCCGCGTGTGAATGCTAGCTGTAGGGGTAACAGTAGCGTGTAGGAGTTCAGGAAAATTTGGAGGCATTCCACCTCTTCCCTGTCAGAATTATATATTCTCAGGGGCTTTTCTAGAATCTTGTTTGAGTCTTGCTGGTTCACAATCCTATCTCAGATTTCTTTTTTCGCTTTGTTATTCCTTGCATTATTTTTTCTTTTATGTTAGAAAAAGCATCTAGGCCTTCAAGGGACCCTGGTTATCAATACCAGAGGCCTCTTCCTAGTCTGGACTGCCTGTTTTCATTTTTGTCTTAGAATTTATACATACACGTGGCCTGTACAAGGTCAGCCCGCATGTACACGCTTCCTGTTTCAGCTCAGCACGTCTTTGCACGCGTTCTATTTTAGTGACAGTAGTGTGCTTGACAGGCTACTTTTTGTTTAGGGTGGGGTAGTCATCCCCTCCTTTGATGAGAAGTATTCCTCTCATGTGTTTGAGTCTAGGGTTGAACAGTCAGTAGGTTAGGTCCTCTTACCCTTAGCCTCCTTTTTCTCAGTTGATAGTTGACAGAAAATATAAAAAGAAAATTTTGTTTTATGGTTTTTAGACAAGTGTAAGAGTCTTGGTTTTCTTTATTACCATTGTTTGTCTTTACTCTGATTCTTTGCGATCTGTGCTTTAATATATAATTTGTTTTTCTTGGTTTTGTGCTTGTCGGTATTTTCCCTTTGTTGCTTTATTATCACTTAAATAAATAAATAAATCTCTTTTCATTTTCTTCTTTGTTTGAAGAGTGTGTTTCTGCATCATTAGCTAGGGAGAAGTCTTTTGTTTCGTAAGTTTTTGCAGTGCATTTAGAGCATAAGTAGCTCATAGTCGAGGGAAATTTCTTTATGATTGCTGCATAAAATCTTAGAAAAATTGAAAAGAAAAAGAAATCTTTCTTTGTGAAAAGTTGTCTAGATTTTGCATTTAGTAAAAGTCTTTAGTTTCCATCTTTTTTCATTCATTTTTGCTTTCTTCTTTACACATCATCAGTTTCACCTTCATACCCTGTGATGTAAGAAAACCCATAAAAGCAATGCTAATTTAAAATCTATTAGACTTTTTGTTTTTAGGGTTCACAAACTAGTTCAGGACTAGGGCCTTGGATTAGGTTGGAGAGGAAACTCTCCAAGGCTATTCAAAACCAAACATTGGAGTCGATGATAGGGAGTGTCTAAGTCCAGTTTCATGGAATTTATCCAGGACCCCCCTCTAACACAGGGGATAAACACGAGGTCACGTGCGGAAAGGTAGCGGATATAACCCCTCCAAAGTCGGACCAATCATAGTGGAAAACACATATCGAGGGCTTGTTTTGGGATTCTGTCGTTTGCATTTTCCATGGGGCTTTGTGGGTCTTGAATCCATTTGAGGTCCTCATTTGTCTTCCATACCATTTTCTCTTGATACCATTGACAGGTTTCGAGCTTGATACCCTGCTCATTGTGGTCTACCCAACTTTCGACTGTACCCTCCTGGTGACTGTTCGCGTGCTGGCAACCTAGTTGCCAATATTTTTAGGCACATACACAGGTGACTGTGGGGGTATACCGCAGTACCTAAAAAAGAAATCGGGCCACGCTTTGCAGATTATACCCGGAGGGTGCTTCCATGTTTGAGTTGCACTTGCACCGGTAAGTTGCTCTAGTGTTGGTTGTTGTAACTATTCTTCCAAATAGTTTAGTGATTTCTTGTCTTATCTCTTAGGGGATTCTTTTTAGTGTGTGTTACTTTTTGAACGTGTAGAATACCTTAGCGTGTGTTGGATATTCTCACATAGTGGAGGATCCCGAGGTCCGTCAGTCACGAAGGCTTCTGGGCCTGGCGCCGGTTATACTGGAGCCACCCCCGCCACCATTGAGGCGGAAGATAGACCAACAAGGGTCTTTCGAAGCAACCGGGTTACAAACCTTGGTGCCCAAACAACTCCCAGCGGAATCAAACGCCAACCACGGCCCCGTTGAAACCCCAACCATTCATAACCAGCCACCAATTATTGTACCAATCCAATTTTACGAAAGCCTGTCAGTGCCTCACACAGCTATGGAAACAAACGCTGTTACTTCTTCTGGGAATTCTTCCATTCCTATCACAGTTGCTACCATGGGAGAATCATCTCCTAACTTACCATCGTCAGTCTGATCCACCATGGTCTCTGCCGCAACTACATTGCATAGTGGACCGAACCCGTCTATGGTGGTGGCCACAACCCCCTTCACACCTAGTGCGACATGCCCTCCATTCTCATACGGCATGCCTAGTTCAAGTACAAGTCCTTCACTCACTTACTCTACTTTACAGACTTTGGGTCTGGGGCTAGGGAGCTCTAACGCTCCTCTGCAAGGTCAACTTGGGGGCACTCCTGTCCCTTTTAACGCTTTTCCTTACGTTGGAGGTCATATTCCTCCTTCATCCCCTTCGCTTGGTGGTCCACATCAGCAGTCCGTTGGGCAGCCTACACACATTGGTTTATTTGGAGCCGAGAGTCAAGGAACACCTGCACACAGTATGTCGGTAGGTTTGTCACCATTTTTTTGGAACAGGATGTTTGGTAACAACACTTTCTCATCCACTGCTTTCCCATCTGGGGGCAATCCCATATTTGGACAGTCTACTCTGGCGCATGGTACTATTCCTGCGCTGGGGGCACATATAGCAGGACCTTGGAACTCAGGAAAAGGATCTGTTCCCTCCTCTGGAATGTTGTTCTGGGGTAATTCTTTCCATAGTAAATGGAACCCCGGACATACTACTATGCCTCTCCCATTAGGACCGACATGGGGTAATCCTTCCCAAAGTCCTTCAAACATGATGCATGCCCAACATCCTATGTCCTTTATGGGAAATCAGCCAATGATGTCTCCACAGATGCAAAATCCTTATGCTAGTCAGGGCCATGGTTTCTACCAAAATCCTAGCCAACAGCCAAACTTTTCCTAGCAACCTGTTGCCAGTCAAACTCCAGGACCCTTTTTCCTAAGTTATCAGCAGAAACCCAAACTCCCATTCCTGGCGACGTTACACTTGCCATATTTGACAAGGTTGTTAAATGATCCTATTTGTCATGATCCATGTTGGCCTCCTATGCCAACAAAGTTGCCTTCGGACATTCCAAAGTTCGAGGCCAAGCCTAACGAAGATCCAGGTGATCATGTGACTACCTTCCATCTTTGGTGTTCATCTAACTCATTGAAAGATGACTCCATACAGTTGTGATTGTTTCAACACACTCTTATCGGGAGTGCCGCGAAAGGGTACATCGAGCTCGATCGCTCAAGATACTCTTCTTTTGGCGAACTGGTGATGGCCTTCCTTAACCATTTCTAGTTACCTGTGATATATGACGTAGGAACAGAGTTGCTCGCCAATTTCGAACAGATAATAGCGGACCATATCTCTGATCATATCCAAGAGTGGAGGCACCAAAAGAGTCTAATCAAAGTACCAGTCCCACCAGCATTCCTGCTTGAGTGGTTCCTTAAGTCTCTGGTCCCACAATTATCCAAAGACGTTGCAACTTTCGGAGTTTTCTTTGAAGAAGATGCCATCATGAGGGCTCAACAGTTTGAGCTCATCTATTCTCAGTCTGATTTATTATACAACATCCTACCGGATGCACCACGATCAATACTGGATAAAACTAGATAGAGAGCTAGACCACATCCTG
>JZKD02S0176321.1:0-22963 GCA_000966675.3 Picea glauca
GTATGATTCCTTGATCACATACATAGGTTTATATTGAGTTTATGCTATTGCTATCACTTTGGTTGGTTGCGTTCTTTTACAGGATCATCATTGTATGAGTGTTGGAACGGAGCTATGATGGCGATGGCGAGAGGAAGCAACAATTAAACGGTATGTCACCCATCCCTCTTTAGTTGGTAAATTCAATATTTAAAACTTAAGGAAAGCGTCATGTTCTGTCTTGCTTTGTTCTAGATCCAGGTGGATCTAGGGAGATCGGTTAGTGTCCGCACCTATGGATTTATCCAATAAAAATCCCATAATCTCCCAAGTCTTATTTGGAAACAAATTCACATCATACCCCAAGTCCAAGATAAAATTATGCACATCACATTCCCCAATCTATGCACTTAATCTAAATTGTTCATTGGTACTCTTTCATCCTAGTACTTGATTCACTACCCTCTATGTACTAGGAATTTCCCTTTATTGCATGGAATGATCAAGAATTTCATATAATGCATTCATCGTAGTTTCATCTTTCATTAACTCTCCGTAACTTATCAAGAACTCTCTTACAGAACTTACCTTTCCAAGTGGATTCTCTGGCATAGTGTGATCATAGAATGAGGCACAGATAATGTTGATGTTACCCAATCTGGTCCTAGTATCTCTTTTATTACCCTCTAATACATCTCATTCTCTTGTTGAGGGTCGAATGTGGGCATAGGTCCTACTGATTTCCTTACCCATTACTCATCTTTCTTCCCTCCATTCATCACATCAGCCCCTGTTTGAGTTCCTTCGTGTGTAACAACTACTATTCGAGGTCCTTCATTACGTTTTTCGACTGATATTTTCTATACATTCTGATTTTGGTTCTGGTTATGATTTCCTCTTTCCTACCACTTTGCAAGAAGTTGAGGACAATATTTTTTCACGTGGTCTAATGCTCTACAATATGTGCAGGTTGTACAAGGGTTTGAGTAGTCATGAGCTAAGTTTCCTAGTTGACTACAATTGTAACATATTATCGGGGCTCTACCTACTCTGTTAAAATTTCCTCTTCCTCGACCTTTGCCAAAATTTCCTTTGTTTCTTGGATTAAATCCTCTCTGATTAGTATACCGTGGGCCACCTCCTTCTATCACAACATTCTCCTCCTAGATCATATACATATCTTAAGTACACTCTCTCATCAAATCATATGTGTGAAAATCCTTCTCTTCATGTCTGACTGACTTGTAGAAGTTGCATAATAAGTTCCTTGACGTACTTTGATATTTTTGTAGTAATGGAAACTTCATCGGATGATGTCTCTATTTCTTACATATTTCACAATATCCCCCTCTTAGTAATGGATTCAGTGATCCGGTCTCCAAATACTGCGTGAATGTTGAGCATTCATCCTTATGGTGGCCTTCAGTCCTACCCTTAGTACACAAAAAATATTCATGTTTTTCCTTCCCTTTTATAAGTTCTTCCAGTTGAATTGTTAAGGAATATAACCATGTTTGTAATTGCACCATCCCTCCACTATATCCTACAGGGGATGCTTCGAATTTCATTGCGATATCCAAAGCTTTAGGCTGCGAAGCAACCTTTTGCTGAATCAACGGCCTACGAATGTGTGGTAGAAATCCTGCAATAAAAAATTATTGGTTTTGTTGATCAGGGATATGGAATGTTAGTCTACCCATCATATCCTTAAAACATTGGTCATAATCCTAGACTGATTTAGTCTACAACTGTTTAATTTCCTTCTACTATGTAATGTACTATGACTCAGGTTTTGGCTTCTTGAACTCTTTCAACAATGCTTGTCTTATTTCTTCCAAAGTCCTAGCTTGTCCTATAGACATGTCACTCTGCAGTTTCATGTACCATACTAATGCACGACCTATAAAGGTGGTTTCCAACTGCACAATATTTACAGCCTCATCCTGAACATTCTTTCTATCCCAAATTGTATCGCAGACAAATAAATGTTGTTCTGAGTCCTCTGACCCAACTCCCTAGAACTTAGGAAGTTTGAGGGTGTTTTCTACCCCTGTTGTGTTTCTTTGTGTAGTACCTCCCCTAGGAAATGTTGGTTGAATCTGACTCTGTGCACTACTTCCATTTCTATGGATACTTCTACTATGTCTTCCCTTGCTAACTATGAGTTTTTTTGACAAATCCTTGAATGTAATTTATGATCTAGGTGATGCACATGGGGTCATGGACTCAACATAGGATCACATCTGAGCAGGACTTACCGAATCTTCTATTATGGGGATAAAACAAGAATTCTCTTCCTCTCCTTCTACATATGGTATCTCTACGATCTGGACGATTACATATGGTTCTCTTCCCTTAGGCTCACTGCGTGACTCTCCTTTCTCATCCCTAGGATTTCACCTTGTATACCCTCTTCCATTGTGCAACACTCAAAACTCGTCTTCTTCCTCTGATACAAATTATTTGATTCTCGACATCCTTAGTCCCTCCCTTCCTTCTTCATTTCCTCCTTCATTTTCTCCTATCTTCAAACTATCCTCTTATCATTCCATGGTTCCCCTATGTGATCAAATACCCTTAGAAACCATACTCCATTTGCATCACACACTTGTCACACAACAACATCTTTATCCACGTACTCAATGATTTCATGAACCTTCTACGTGGACCTTTAAAGAAATTCCTCTCTGCAACATTGTATGACTGGGTACAATCCACTACAAATTATGTAATATGTCCTCCTAATATACCATCCAACTAGAAATCAACTACATGAGAAGTCTTATCACTTACATAATTCAACTTCCTTACCAACTCAGGAGTCCATTTCCTTGGCATTGTGGTTTGGTACCTTCCATTATTCTCCACCAATATTTCTAACCACTCAGTCANAAGTACACTCTCTCATCAAATCATATGTGTGAAAATCCTTCTCTTCATGTCTGACTGACTTGTAGAAGTTGCATAATAAGTTCCTTGACGTACTTTGATATTTTTGTAGTAATGGAAACTTCATCGGATGATGTCTCTATTTCTTACATATTTCACAATATCCCCCTCTTAGTAATGGATTCAGTGATCCGGTCTCCAAATACTGCGTGAATGTTGAGCATTCATCCTTATGGTGGCCTTCAGTCCTACCCTTAGTACACAAAAAATATTCATGTTTTTCCTTCCCTTTTATAAGTTCTTCCAGTTGAATTGTTAAGGAATATAACCATGTTTGTAATTGCACCATCCCTCCACTATATCCTACAGGGGATGCTTCGAATTTCATTGCGATATCCAAAGCTTTAGGCTGCGAAGCAACCTTTTGCTGAATCAACGGCCTACGAATGTGTGGTAGAAATCCTGCAATAAAAAATTATTGGTTTTGTTGATCAGGGATATGGAATGTTAGTCTACCCATCATATCCTTAAAACATTGGTCATAATCCTAGACTGATTTAGTCTACAACTGTTTAATTTCCTTCTACTATGTAATGTACTATGACTCAGGTTTTGGCTTCTTGAACTCTTTCAACAATGCTTGTCTTATTTCTTCCAAAGTCCTAGCTTGTCCTATAGACATGTCACTCTGCAGTTTCATGTACCATACTAATGCACGACCTATAAAGGTGGTTTCCAACTGCACAATATTTACAGCCTCATCCTGAACATTCTTTCTATCCCAAATTGTATCGCAGACAAATAAATGTTGTTCTGAGTCCTCTGACCCAACTCCCTAGAACTTAGGAAGTTTGAGGGTGTTTTCTACCCCTGTTGTGTTTCTTTGTGTAGTACCTCCCCTAGGAAATGTTGGTTGAATCTGACTCTGTGCACTACTTCCATTTCTATGGATACTTCTACTATGTCTTCCCTTGCTAACTATGAGTTTTTTTGACAAATCCTTGAATGTAATTTATGATCTAGGTGACGCACATGGGGTCATGGACTCAACATAGGATCACATCTGAGTATGACTTACCGAATCTTCTATTATGGGGATAAAATGAGAATTATCTTCCTCTCCTTCTACATATGTTATCTCTACAATATGGACAATTACATATGGTTCTCTTTCCTTAGGCTCACTGCGTGACTCTCCTTTCTCATCCCTGGTCTTTCACCTTGTATACCCTCTTCCATTGTGCAACACTCCAAACTCGTCTTCTTCCTCTGATACAAAATATTTGATTCTCGACATCCTTAGTCCCTCCCTTCCTTCTTCATTTCCTCCTTCATTATCTCCTATCTTCAAACTATCCTATTATCATTCCATGGTTCCCCTATGTGATCAAATACCCTTAGAAACCAGACTCCATTTGCATCACACACTTGTCACACAACAACATCTTTATCCACGTACTCAATGATTTCATGAACCTTCTACGTGGACCTTTAAATAAATTCCTCTCTGCAACATTGTATGACTGGGTACAATCCACTACAAATTATGTAATATGTCCTCCTAATATACCATCCAACCAGAAATCAACTACATGCGAAGTCTTATCACTTACATAATTCAACTTCCTTACCAACTCAGGAGTCCATTTCCTTGGCATTGTGGTTTGGTACCTTCCATTATTCTCCACCAATATTTCTAACCACTCAGTCAAAATAATCAGAAATTCTCCAAAGAAAATCTCATACAACTCTGTGTACACATACCTTTGCATCCATTGTTCGTCGCTCATTGGAGGGTTTATGTTCTCTTTTTGAGAAAATTCTCATTCCTTCCCTTCTATCCATTCTAAGATCTCTTTCTTATTCGACCTCCAAAACATTCCCTCAATCACATATTCTAGATCTCGATAACAGAACCATTTGTTGGTGTGTGGTTATAAAACCCTAGGTTCAAGTTATCTTAACCAAAAAAACCCTTCAAACACTAGCCCTTTCGGCATCACCTGCATGCAAGTGAAGTCTCACCCAAGGAATCTATTGGGGCTGAAGGAACTAGGTTTCTGTAGTAGTGAGGGAATGGGAGGTGATCATCTTAATCATTCTTACTTATATGTTCTATGCACATCATCCTATATTTATTCTTCCTTGATTACATAGTGAATTTAGTTATATAGTACCATTATACTTCATATTGTAGCATAAACTAATTATTGTAACATTCATAATTATTGTGTTGTGATCATGTAAGAACAGATCTACTCTAACATGCATTAAGAGAACATTCATGATCAATCACATAAAATACAAGTAGACACAATAATTAATGTGGTTCACCCAACTTTGGGCTACATCCACAACAACTGGCTTCTTTATTATTCTTATGTAATTGTCTCGGGCTTGCACACTGCACTTAAAATAGGGATATCATGTTATCTCTCTCTCCATCTTTCATAGCTGCTCTATAGTGAAAGCCTCTCTCTACAACTGTTTTTCTCTACTCAAGCATATAATGTCTCTCGCATACTTATTCTATTCTCTCACTCTCTTTGCTCGGTATCAACTGGAGTAAAACAAAACATAACATACCTGACAAACCCCTATATTTCCAACCCATTACATATTTATACATGGACTCTAGGGCTCAAAACCTTACTTTTCATATCCCCAAAACCATATTACAACTCATGTTGACTTGTTCTTCAGGCTTGATTTCCCTGATTTTACATTTGCATGCTTCTTTTTCTCTCTCGACTTTTGTTCTTCTTGCTTTTCTGCATCTTTCTACTTTTGGCATGCAAAACTATTATCCTTCTTTTTCTCTCGCTTTCTTCTTCTGCTTTATTCTCTTGCTTTCTTCTCTTTTTTATTCTCTACTAATTATGTTCTTAATGCGCACTTCTAGTCCTTCCTTGTCTTCTTTCTTCAATTGCTACGCATATCCTCCCTACTTGGGATTTTTATAAAAACTGAATCCAAAGTGTCTATGCAACATCTTTCATAACTAAGTGGGCCAACTTTCTCACCCAAACTCTTACATGAATTCGATGATTGAGTTCTTAATAATTCAAATGGACAAATAGCTAAATGACAAACTAATTTATGAAGGTGGTTTAAGACTCAAGGCATGTGGAAACCCATTCAAAACCCCTATTAATTCCCCTCTCTTGTGGAATCATATCCCCTCATTACTCTAGTTGTTACTCGTATGAAAATTGGTGGTGTATTTCATTTTATTATTTTTCAATGTACGATATTTACACAATATATCTCTTGGCCCTCGACCATTCATAAAATTCACAAATATACAATGCTACATCAGGGATCAAAAATAGGGTGTTACAATCCCCTCCACCTACAATTTTCATTATCCTTAGTGCACATTACCATACAAGTGTACATGTATACACATACAAAATATTACATCGAAATACTCAATACTTTCATGGTTTAATGAATCCTGCAACAATTCCAACTAACAATATCTCATTCTCCTCAACCTACAAAAACCCAGGAATTTCACCCCATTATTTACATCACAGTCCCTCAGCTATCCCACTTCCCTTCGAGGGCTCCAACATAGGCCAAACATGAAGTCTTATAGTTATGGCTCTATGAACTATAGTTGCACCAAAATGGAGTCTTTGCACACTTATGTACAAATGTACACTCATATTTCCTTGAATCTGCAAAAATATGTTGGTACTCTTCCCACATGGCATCCTAGTGATCCCACGTGACATATCCAATACCGCAGTAGGTCCATTAGACCTTTAGTAGGCCGATTTATTGGTTCATGAGAACTTTGAATTTCCAATCTAGGATATGCATAGGCTCCACTCAAAATTCCCCTTCATGCTCCACCTAGGTCACAGTCCAATCAATCATGTGGTTAGGATCATGCACTTACTTCTTTGATAAAGACACATAAAACACATTACGAACTCTCATGGATGAAGATAATGCAAACATGTATGCAATTGGGCTTATCCTCTCCATAACTTCAAATGGCCCACAATATCTCACAACCAACTTTTGGCAACTTCCTAATTTTAATGAGCTCCATTTTTCCTTTACTTCCAGAAACACATGCTCATCCACTCTGAATTCACTATGTTCTTTTCCCTTATATACATATGTTTTCTTCCTATCTTGTGTATTATTTAAATTGTGTTTTATTTTTACCATCTTCTCTTCTATTTGTCATCACAATTATGGCCCAATAACGACTCTATTTACTATGTTATCACAACTTACTGGTATGTTACATTTCTCATATTCAATGATGCTCGATCCCCATTATTACATGTAGACTCAACCAAATGAAGATATTTGTCCCACTTGGAAGAATGATCCATTACATACATTCTTATCATATCTTCATATATTTGTTTGATCCTCTCTGTTTTCCCATCTGATTTTGGATGATATGTTGTGCTCAAATTCAAATTTGTCTCAAATCCTTTGAAAAACCCTTTCCAAAAATTGGAAGTTAACTTGGAATCTATGTCAGACACTATTTCCTTAGGCACACCATGTAACCTAGAAATTTATTTCATTAAATTTTTTGTGATGTTGGATTCCTTATGCATCATCTTGACTAGATTAAAATGTGCATCTTTTAAAAGCGTTTCCATGACTACCATGATGGAATTATATTTCCTTGTTTTTCTAGGAAACTTCGTAATCAAATCCAAGCTAACAATCTCCCGTTTTCATTTAGTAATGGGCAATGAATGTAGCAATCCCACCCGATGTCTGTGATCAACCTTTACCTTCTATCATTCCACGCACCTTTTTTATATAATTAGCCGCATATTTCTTCATCCCAAGCCAATAATATTTTCCTCTTGTAGCTGTAATTGGTTTTTGTTACCATGAATGCGTAGTGTATGGCACATCATACATATCTTTTAGAACTAAATTTCTCAATTCCTAAGAATTAGGAACATAAAAAACTTTCTTGTACAAGAGGATTTCATCCTCTTCCAACCTATAATCTTAGATTTATGTTGTATATCATCCCTTGGTAAACTTTCTTTAACTTTCACATAATGATGGTCTTCCACTACAACTTTCAAAATTCTTCTTTTCAAAGTTGAATTGTACATACTAATGAATATAGAATTCATTTAATGCACCCTTAAGCTAAGTGCATCAACCAATTTATTCTATTTTCTCTTAATGTGCTCGATGTCAAAGTCATATTCGCTGATAAATTCCAACCATCTAGTTTTTCTAGCATTTAGTGTTGGCTTTCCAAACGAGTATTCCAAACCATTGTGGTTTGTTCTCAACTCAAATTTTCTACCCATGAGATAATTCCTCCACATTATTTTCACATGAAGAATTGTTTCGAATTCCAAATCATGCATGGAATTTTTCCTCTCATGCTCCTTCAACTTTATTGACTCATAGCAAATTAGATGCTCATTTTTTGTAAGGATTCCACCAAGCCCTTCTTTACATGCATCTGTGTGCAAAACAAATCCTCATTTGGATTTTCAATCTTTAAGATAGGTGCATTGGTTAATAAATCCTTCAATCCCTTCTTAACTTGCATATGTATGCAGAACAAAATCCTCTTTTGGATTTGCAATATTTAAGATAGGTGCATTGGTTAATAAATCCTTCAAGTGTTAGAAATTCTCTTCGCACTTGGTAGTCCATTCGAATTTTATTCTTTTCTTTTGCAAGGAGGTGATTAGGTTTGAAATTTTGGAGAAAACTTCAATGAATCTCTTATAGTAACCATCGAGATAGATAAATGATCTCATGTTTGAAATGTTCTTTGGTGTTGGCAAATGTTTGATTGCTTCAATCATTTTTGGTTCTACTGCTATACCCTCCTCTGAGAGAATGTGGTCCAAATAATGGATCTACTTTTGATAAAAAGTGCACTTTCTCAACTTGGCATATAACTGGTGCTCTATCAACACCTATAAAACCATTCTCAAATAATGTTGATGCTCCTATTTTGTCTTGGAGTAGATAAGAATATCATCAAATAATACAATAACAAATTTGTCTAGATAATATATGAACACTCCATTCATTAGACACATAAAAGTAGATGGTTCATTTGTCAACCAAATTGGCACCACCACAAACTGATAATGACCATACCTTGTATGAAAGGTTGTCTTACTAACATCTTGTTCTCTGATTCTCACTCAATGATAACCCAATATTAGGTCAATCTTCGAAAATATCCTTTCTCCTTTCAACTGATCTAAAAGGTCATCAATCCTTGGAAACTCATACTTGTTATCTACAGTAACCTTATTCAAGTATTTGAATTCAATGCATAACCTCACATTTTCATCCTTTTTCTTCCAAAAAATCACTAGGGCACCCCGAGGTGAAACACTTTGGTGTATGTACTCCTTATTCAAAAATTATTGTAGCCACATCTGCAACTCCTTTAGCTATGGTGTTTTCATTCTATACAGAGTATTGGACATTGGGGAGGCTCCAGGATTTAGGTCAATAAATAAGTCAATGTATTTCTTTAGTGGAAATCCTGGAAATTCCCCCAAACTGTATCAATATTCCTTCAAGACTGGTTAATATTCAAGATTTGGCTCCTTATCCTTTTCTGGATCTTCCTTATGAGATACAAATATCGGACATCCATTTCTAAAATTTCTTTTCAATGGCAAATATGAAATCTCTTTGATAGATACAAGCCTTGGAATACCTTGAACTATCCTCCAATTTACTTCCTCATCAATACATGCAAAGTCCTTTTTGTAGAAATATAGGACATCATGGTGCTTGTCCAACCAATCCATACCAATTAAGAAATCATGCAACCCAAGTGGTATGATGTTGAAATTTTCCTTAGTGTTGAATCCATTCATGTTCATCAGGAAATCTATGACCAACTCTTTGATTCTTCTCTTGGTTCCAATGGCTAGATGAACCAACCAATACTTGTCATTCTTAGATCTCTTCAATTTAAATCTGTCAATCATATTAGGATCTACATAGCTATGACTAGCTCAAGAATCAATGAAAATATCTATGGGTTGATCATCAATCTTACCTTCCACCTCAATCATGTGGGAATAATAGTTTGCTTGTTTGTTTTCCAAGGTTGCATGAATCCTTGGCACACACTTTCCCATATATTCAACTATATCAACTTCTTGAATGTTATGCATAGTTCTTTGATCTTTCTTATGAGGACAATATTTATACATGTGGCCTCCCTCACATCTCCAACACTTTATTGGCTACTGTCGTGACCTTTTACCCGAGTATTTTTTCATATTAGGCCCATTTTGTGCTTCATTCCCTTTCCTGTATGGTTGTGAAGTGTTCCTGAATAAAGGTGGCTTGAACCCTTTCCTCCTCTGATCCATCTTTCCTCTCTTTTTGTCATTCCGAGATTTTTTGAAAAGTCTACCTTCTTGTATTCTACTCATACACGTATTTGACCTTCCTCGTGGCCTTCTCCAAAGTCTTGGGCTCATCAAACTAAATTTTGTCCTTGTATAATGATGATATCCCACTCAAGAAGCTATGAATTTTAACCTTCTCATCCTTGATGAAAACCACATACCTCAAAATTTCCAATAATTTCTTTTCCTATTCCTCCAGAGTTGTGCTTCTTAATTTAATCTTAAATAATTCTTGCATTTTATTGTCATAATAGTTCTTTGATAAGTATTTCTGCTAGAAGTATTTCTTGAAAATTTTCCAAGAAATCATCTTCTCCTCAATATGCTTGACTTACTTCAATTGGTCCCACCACATGGAATCTTTCCCCTAAAGATGATATATGGCAATTCTTGCTTCCATATTTGATGAATAATTGTGCAACTAAAAAATATTTTCTTAGGCCTAATAACCAAGCTTAAACTTCTCCACCCTTCCTATTCTCTCCATCAAAGGTTGTTGGCTTGATCCTCTTGAGCTCTCCTTCTAAACTATCTAACTCAGCCCTTCTTCTTTTATGTCTCACATGAGATCTAATTGGGTTTCTCTCTGATTTTGAAAATCCAGGTGCTCTTCTGGCTAGATTTCTAGGTGAATTTTGACACCTACTAACACTTATTGAGTGTATAATCACTCTATAGTCATCCCATATATCATGAGATATGTTCTTAGTTGCATGCCCTGCACTAGATGCTTGCCTTATTCTGGAATCCTTGTTGATTTGTCTCTGTAGATTATTTAGAATCTATAGCAGTTGAGAATTCATTTTTTTTTTCTCCTCTTAAGATCTAATCAACCTTTCATTCTATTATATGTATATTTTCACTTCTGTCTGTAGGATCCTTATCATCTCTACATGATCCACCCTACTTCTATGTCTATTAGACTATGTTTTTTCATTTCCCGGGTTGATATTTAATCCTATGATCTCATCTCCATGGATGTACAAACCCTGTGCATCATCCATATATTTAGTCCTCATTTATGAACTTGATTTACTTCCTTCCTATACCTCTAATTCTACCAAAATGTGCATGCAATAATCACTATTAGAAATTATGCATATTGTAAAATATTTCATTAATTAGGTGATGTGTCATTCTTCATCTCAATTAATGAAGAACAAGGATCCACTAAACCATATTTAGATTATTTAGACACATTACCCTTTGAATAATATTTCCAAGGACTATTCTCATGCCTCATTTTGATTTTTGAGATAGAAGTTATAATCTTATGAATTTTGTCATTTCTACCAAAGCATGGCTTGTTCACAATGGTGGAATCTAGTCGAGAGGCAATTTTCTGTCACATGTAAAAGAAAATTTGTTAGGAACTAGAAAAACTTTTATATTGGGCATAGATAGTATTCCTGATTGTGAATACAAAACAACTTTCATATTCATAATTTGATGCTCCAAACAAATTTTGTATAAATATGGAATTATCAATTTTGCTCTTTCTACATTTTCTNGAAGTCTTATCACTTACATAATTCAACTTCCTTACCAACTCAGGAGTCCATTTCCTTGGCATTGTGGTTTGGTACCTTCCATTATTCTCCACCAATATTTCTAACCACTCAGTCAAAATAATCAGAAATTCTCCAAAGAAAATCTCATACAACTCTGTGTACACATACCTTTGCATCCATTGTTCGTCGCTCATTGGAGGGTTTATGTTCTCTTTTTGAGAAAATTCTCATTCCTTCCCTTCTATCCATTCTAAGATCTCTTTCTTATTCGACCTCCAAAACATTCCCTCAATCACATATTCTAGATCTCGATAACAGAACCATTTGTTGGTGTGTGGTTATAAAACCCTAGGTTCAAGTTATCTTAACCAAAAAAACCCTTCAAACACTAGCCCTTTCGGCATCACCTGCATGCAAGTGAAGTCTCACCCAAGGAATCTATTGGGGCTGAAGGAACTAGGTTTCTGTAGTAGTGAGGGAATGGGAGGTGATCATCTTAATCATTCTTACTTATATGTTCTATGCACATCATCCTATATTTATTCTTCCTTGATTACATAGTGAATTTAGTTATATAGTACCATTATACTTCATATTGTAGCATAAACTAATTATTGTAACATTCATAATTATTGTGTTGTGATCATGTAAGAACAGATCTACTCTAACATGCATTAAGAGAACATTCATGATCAATCACATAAAATACAAGTAGACACAATAATTAATGTGGTTCACCCAACTTTGGGCTACATCCACAACAACTGGCTTCTTTATTATTCTTATGTAATTGTCTCGGGCTTGCACACTGCACTTAAAATAGGGATATCATGTTATCTCTCTCTCCATCTTTCATAGCTGCTCTATAGTGAAAGCCTCTCTCTACAACTGTTTTTCTCTACTCAAGCATATAATGTCTCTCGCATACTTATTCTATTCTCTCACTCTCTTTGCTCGGTATCAACTGGAGTAAAACAAAACATAACATACCTGACAAACCCCTATATTTCCAACCCATTACATATTTATACATGGACTCTAGGGCTCAAAACCTTACTTTTCATATCCCCAAAACCATATTACAACTCATGTTGACTTGTTCTTCAGGCTTGATTTCCCTGATTTTACATTTGCATGCTTCTTTTTCTCTCTCGACTTTTGTTCTTCTTGCTTTTCTGCATCTTTCTACTTTTGGCATGCAAAACTATTATCCTTCTTTTTCTCTCGCTTTCTTCTTCTGCTTTATTCTCTTGCTTTCTTCTCTTTTTTATTCTCTACTAATTATGTTCTTAATGCGCACTTCTAGTCCTTCCTTGTCTTCTTTCTTCAATTGCTACGCATATCCTCCCTACTTGGGATTTTTATAAAAACTGAATCCAAAGTGTCTATGCAACATCTTTCATAACTAAGTGGGCCAACTTTCTCACCCAAACTCTTACATGAATTCGATGATTGAGTTCTTAATAATTCAAATGGACAAATAGCTAAATGACAAACTAATTTATGAAGGTGGTTTAAGACTCAAGGCATGTGGAAACCCATTCAAAACCCCTATTAATTCCCCTCTCTTGTGGAATCATATCCCCTCATTACTCTAGTTGTTACTCGTATGAAAATTGGTGGTGTATTTCATTTTATTATTTTTCAATGTACGATATTTACACAATATATCTCTTGGCCCTCGACCATTCATAAAATTCACAAATATACAATGCTACATCAGGGATCAAAAATAGGGTGTTACAATCCCCTCCACCTACAATTTTCATTATCCTTAGTGCACATTACCATACAAGTGTACATGTATACACATACAAAATATTACATCGAAATACTCAATACTTTCATGGTTTAATGAATCCTGCAACAATTCCAACTAACAATATCTCATTCTCCTCAACCTACAAAAACCCAGGAATTTCACCCCATTATTTACATCACAGTCCCTCAGCTATCCCACTTCCCTTCGAGGGCTCCAACATAGGCCAAACATGAAGTCTTATAGTTATGGCTCTATGAACTATAGTTGCACCAAAATGGAGTCTTTGCACACTTATGTACAAATGTACACTCATATTTCCTTGAATCTGCAAAAATATGTTGGTACTCTTCCCACATGGCATCCTAGTGATCCCACGTGACATATCCAATACCGCAGTAGGTCCATTAGACCTTTAGTAGGCCGATTTATTGGTTCATGAGAACTTTGAATTTCCAATCTAGGATATGCATAGGCTCCACTCAAAATTCCCCTTCATGCTCCACCTAGGTCACAGTCCAATCAATCATGTGGTTAGGATCATGCACTTACTTCTTTGATAAAGACACATAAAACACATTACGAACTCTCATGGATGAAGATAATGCAAACATGTATGCAATTGGGCTTATCCTCTCCATAACTTCAAATGGCCCACAATATCTCACAACCAACTTTTGGCAACTTCCTAATTTTAATGAGCTCCATTTTTCCTTTACTTCCAGAAACACATGGTCATCCACTCTGAATTCACTATGTTATTTTCCCTTATATACATATGTTTTCTTCCTATCTTGTGTATTATTTAAATTGTGTTTTATTTTTACCATCTTCTCTTCTATTTCTCATCACAATTCTGGCCCAATAACGACTCTATTTACTATGTTATCACAACTTACTGGTATGTTAAATTTCTCATATTCAATGATGCTTGATACCCATTATTACATGTAGACTCAACCAAATGAAGATATTTGTCCCACTTGGAATAATGATCCATTACATACATTCTTATAATATCTTCAATTATTTGGTTGATCCTCTCTATTTTCCCATCTGATTTTGGATGATATGTTGTGCTCAAATTCAAATTTGTCTCAAATCCTTTGAAAAACCCTTTCCAAAAATTGGAAGTGAACTTGGAATCTATGTCAAACACTATTTCCTTAGGCACACCATGTAACCTAGAAATTTATTTCATATAATTTTTTGTGATGTTGGATTCCTTATGCATCATCTTGACTAGATTAAAATGTGCATCTTTTAAAAGCGTTTCCATGACTACCATGATGGAATTATATTTCCTTGTTTTTCTAGGAAACTTCGTAATCAAATCCAAGCTAACAATCTCCCGTTTTCATTTAGTAATGGGCAATGAATGTAGCAATCCCACCCGATGTCTGTGATCAACCTTTACCTTCTATCATTCCACGCACCTTTTTTATATAATTAGCCGCATATTTCTTCATCCCAAGCCAATAATATTTTCCTCTTGTAGCTGTAATTGGTTTTTGTTACCATGAATGCGTAGTGTATGGCACATCATACATATCTTTTAGAACTAAATTTCTCAATTCCTAAGAATTAGGAACATAAAAAACTTTCTTGTACAAGAGGATTTCATCCTCTTCCAACCTATAATCTTAGATTTATGTTGTATATCATCCCTTGGTAAACTTTCTTTAACTTTCACATAATGATGGTCTTCCACTACAACTTTCAAAATTCTTCTTTTCAAAGTTGAATTGTACATACTAATGAATATAGAATTCATTTAATGCACCCTTAAGCTAAGTGCATCAACCAATTTATTCTATTTTCTCTTAATGTGCTCGATGTCAAAGTCATATTCGCTGATAAATTCCAACCATCTAGTTTTTCTAGCATTTAGTGTTGGCTTTCCAAACGAGTATTCCAAACCATTGTGGTTTGTTCTCAACTCAAATTTTCTACCCATGAGATAATTCCTCCACATTATTTTCACATGAAGAATTGTTTCGAATTCCAAATCATGCATGGAATTTTTCCTCTCATGCTCCTTCAACTTTATTGACTCATAGCAAATTAGATGCTCATTTTTTGTAAGGATTCCACCAAGCCCTTCTTTACATGCATCTGTGTGCAAAACAAATCCTCATTTGGATTTTCAATCTTTAAGATAGGTGCATTGGTTAATAAATCCTTCAATCCCTTCTTAACTTGCATATGTATGCAGAACAAAATCCTCTTTTGGATTTGCAATATTTAAGATAGGTGCATTGGTTAATAAATCCTTCAAGTGTTAGAAATTCTCTTCGCACTTGGTAGTCCATTCGAATTTTATTCTTTTCTTTTGCAAGGAGGTGATTAGGTTTGAAATTTTGGAGAAAACTTCAATGAATCTCTTATAGTAACCATCGAGATAGATAAATGATCTCATGTTTGAAATGTTCTTTGGTGTTGGCAAATGTTTGATTGCTTCAATCATTTTTGGTTCTACTGCTATACCCTCCTCTGAGAGAATGTGGTCCAAATAATGGATCTACTTTTGATAAAAAGTGCACTTTCTCAACTTGGCATATAACTGGTGCTCTATCAACACCTATAAAACCATTCTCAAATAATGTTGATGCTCCTATTTTGTCTTGGAGTAGATAAGAATATCATCAAATAATACAATAACAAATTTGTCTAGATAATATATGAACACTCCATTCATTAGACACATAAAAGTAGATGGTTCATTTGTCAACCAAATTGGCACCACCACAAACTGATAATGACCATACCTTGTATGAAAGGTTGTCTTACTAACATCTTGTTCTCTGATTCTCACTCAATGATAACCCAATATTAGGTCAATCTTCGAAAATATCCTTTCTCCTTTCAACTGATCTAAAAGGTCATCAATCCTTGGAAACTCATACTTGTTATCTACAGTAACCTTATTCAAGTATTTGAATTCAATGCATAACCTCACATTTTCATCCTTTTTCTTCCAAAAAATCACTAGGGCACCCCGAGGTGAAACACTTTGGTGTATGTACTCCTTATTCAAAAATTATTGTAGCCACATCTGCAACTCCTTTAGCTATGGTGTTTTCATTCTATACAGAGTATTGGACATTGGGGAGGCTCCAGGATTTAGGTCAATAAATAAGTCAATGTATTTCTTTAGTGGAAATCCTGGAAATTCCCCCAAACTGTATCAATATTCCTTCAAGACTGGTTAATATTCAAGATTTGGCTCCTTATCCTTTTCTGGATCTTCCTTATGAGATACAAATATCGGACATCCATTTCTAAAATTTCTTTTCAATGGCAAATATGAAATCTCTTTGATAGATACAAGCCTTGGAATACCTTGAACTATCCTCCAATTTACTTCCTCATCAATACATGCAAAGTCCTTTTTGTAGAAATATAGGACATCATGGTGCTTGTCCAACCAATCCATACCAATTAAGAAATCATGCAACCCAAGTGGTATGATGTTGAAATTTTCCTTAGTGTTGAATCCATTCATGTTCATCAGGAAATCTATGACCAACTCTTTGATTCTTCTCTTGGTTCCAATGGCTAGATGAACCAACCAATACTTGTCATTCTTAGATCTCTTCAATTTAAATCTGTCAATCATATTAGGATCTACATAGCTATGACTAGCTCAAGAATCAATGAAAATATCTATGGGTTGATCATCAATCTTACCTTCCACCTCAATCATGTGGGAATAATAGTTTGCTTGTTTGTTTTCCAAGGTTGCATGAATCCTTGGCACACACTTTCCCATATATTCAACTATATCAACTTCTTGAATGTTATGCATAGTTCTTTGATCTTTCTTATGAGGACAATATTTATACATGTGGCCTCCCTCACATCTCCAACACTTTATTGGCTACTGTCGTGACCTTTTACCCGAGTATTTTTTCATATTAGGCCCATTTTGTGCTTCATTCCCTTTCCTGTATGGTTGTGAAGTGTTCCTGAATAAAGGTGGCTTGAACCCTTTCCTCCTCTGATCCATCTTTCCTCTCTTTTTGTCATTCCGAGATTTTTTGAAAAGTCTACCTTCTTGTATTCTACTCATACACGTATTTGACCTTCCTCGTGGCCTTCTCCAAAGTCTTGGGCTCATCAAACTAAATTTTGTCCTTGTATAATGATGATATCCCACTCAAGAAGCTATGAATTTTAACCTTCTCATCCTTGATGAAAACCACATACCTCAAAATTTCCAATAATTTCTTTTCCTATTCCTCCAGAGTTGTGCTTCTTAATTTAATCTTAAATAATTCTTGCATTTTATTGTCATAATAGTTCTTTGATAAGTATTTCTGCTAGAAGTATTTCTTGAAAATTTTCCAAGAAATCATCTTCTCCTCAATATGCTTGACTTACTTCAATTGGTCCCACCACATGGAATCTTTCCCCTAAAGATGATATATGGCAATTCTTGCTTCCATATTTGATGAATAATTGTGCAACTAAAAAATATTTTCTTAGGCCTAATAACCAAGCTTAAACTTCTCCACCCTTCCTATTCTCTCCATCAAAGGTTGTTGGCTTGATCCTCTTGAGCTCTCCTTCTAAACTATCTAACTCAGCCCTTCTTCTTTTATGTCTCACATGAGATCTAATTGGGTTTCTCTCTGATTTTGAAAATCCAGGTGCTCTTCTGGCTAGATTTCTAGGTGAATTTTGACACCTACTAACACTTATTGAGTGTATAATCACTCTATAGTCATCCCATATATCATGAGATATGTTCTTAGTTGCATGCCCTGCACTAGATGCTTGCCTTATTCTGGAATCCTTGTTGATTTGTCTCTGTAGATTATTTAGAATCTATAGCAGTTGAGAATTCATTTTTTTTTTCTCCTCTTAAGATCTAATCAACCTTTCATTCTATTATATGTATATTTTCACTTCTGTCTGTAGGATCCTTATCATCTCTACATGATCCACCCTACTTCTATGTCTATTAGACTATGTTTTTTCATTTCCCGGGTTGATATTTAATCCTATGATCTCATCTCCATGGATGTACAAACCCTGTGCATCATCCATATATTTAGTCCTCATTTATGAACTTGATTTACTTCCTTCCTATACCTCTAATTCTACCAAAATGTGCATGCAATAATCACTATTAGAAATTATGCATATTGTAAAATATTTCATTAATTAGGTGATGTGTCATTCTTCATCTCAATTAATGAAGAACAAGGATCCACTAAACCATATTTAGATTATTTAGACACATTACCCTTTGAATAATATTTCCAAGGACTATTCTCATGCCTCATTTTGATTTTTGAGATAGAAGTTATAATCTTATGAATTTTGTCATTTCTACCAAAGCATGGCTTGTTCACAATGGTGGAATCTAGTCGAGAGGCAATTTTCTGTCACATGTAAAAGAAAATTTGTTAGGAACTAGAAAAACTTTTATATTGGGCATAGATAGTATTCCTGATTGTGAATACAAAACAACTTTCATATTCATAATTTGATGCTCCAAACAAATTTTGTATAAATATGGAATTATCAATTTTGCTCTTTCTACATTTTCTATGAACTAGAATTTTACTGAAAAAGACTTCCTCAAGAAAAAATTGTGTAACTTGTTAAGGAGGTAAAATTTCCAGTAGATAAATTTTCCATATTTGTGATTTGGGGTCCTTTTTCCTCCTTTGAAGATATTAAAATCTCCAAAACGTGTATGGTAATAGTGGATTTTTCCTTATTTTGGCACCTCCACTCCAAACCCCTCAGAATTTTGTTAAATTCCCAAATGGGTATCTTCATGTTTTATTTTTTGGATCACAATAAAAAAATCATCTTCACATAAGTCCCTATCACTGAGCACCACCCTGTTCTTCAAAACTCAATAATTTGCACTTTCTGCAAATTTGAAGTAGAACTCGCCATTGACCCTCACTAACACTTTTATAGTCTTCCTCCCTGCGAACATTCCCTTTAAATTTCATCTGATTCTGATTTAATGCTCCTGTTATAGCCAAAACAATTGTTTGGCTCCAAACTTTTGTTTAACAAAAGCGATCTTCTTACTGATGTGGAAACTTGGATGACGTGGCATGATATGTGGCTATTGATGTCCACTTGTCATCCCTTAACTCGGCCATGTCATCCTCCTCCTTTCCCTTAATCAATGATCAAACTATTTCTTCTATTGGAGAACTCCAAAACAATCCTTTTAGCAAACTCCAAAAAACTCCTATCGATGATCTCTAAAAAAATCCTTTCATTGAACTCCAAAAAAATTCTATTGTCAAACTCCAAAAACCACTTTTAACAAACTCCAAAAAACTCCTTTAGGTGAAATCTAAAAATCTCCTTTCGACAAATCTTGGAAAAAACTTCCCTTTTCAGTGAAACTCCAAAATTTAACTTCTTTTTCAACAAACTTGGAAAAACTTCCTTTTTCGACGAACTCCGAAAAACCTCTTTTGCAATGAACTCCAATTTTTTTTTTTTCAAAGAACTTGGAAAAACTTCCCTTTTTGGCGAACTTGAAAAATCACTTTTTTGGTGAACTCAAGAAAAACTTATTTTTTTGAAAACTTGGAAAAACTTATTTTTTCAACAAAATAAAAAAAGCCTCTTTTTTCAGTGAACTAATTTTTTCTTAGAATTTTTCATCCAAATATGTGATGGTTCTTGACCATTGATCTCAAGATCAATGTGATCTCAGTCACCGATTTCACTAAGCTTCCTGACTGCCATGAAAACATGAACTTCAACTTCCTATGCCAAATTTTAACTCTACAACTTGTAGATCGATGCCATTAATCATCCATTTCATGATTATGAGAGAAATTCATCTTGAATTTACTTAGAAATTTGGGGATTTCACTATGATTTTACAACATTCCCTAAATTTGAAGCAGATGAAAACTCCACAACAATGAATTTACCAAATTCCTCTTGGTCTTTGGCTCATATGAGTATAATGTTGAAACCTTCACTTTGATACCAATTTGTAATGTACCCAACTCCCTTGCTAGGCTATGTTACTACTAAATCAACTAACATACCGATTCAAATGTGGAAAAATAAACAATATGAAATACAAGCTAATGCAACTGTCAATAATAATTAAACTTATGATTGGAAATGATTAAACACACATAGAAGCATTAATACATACAAAATACATAGTAATTGCAACATTCAATCATAACATTAAAATTGTAAATGACATGGTGGTCAAACACTCATCTTTCAAAAACATTTTACATAATCGGCTACAGACATCGGATGTTCCAACCAACCATAGACTCTATTGCTCCAATTCTCTTAGAAAAAAGTCACCCTTGAGTTGGGGATATGGTTCCATAAGGAGGAATATGATCCTATGGGTGTCTACAATCCAATGTAATAACTCAAAAATCATTAAAACACAATGATGTGACTCCTACATGAATTCCAACTGCCCAACTCTCTTCCCCATCAATCTACACAATCCAAGGCCCAGATGGGATTTCCTTCTCTACACCATAGTCCCTTAGACAATCTACATCCCCTCTAGGGATACAACACAGATCATCTAAGAATATCACTACTGGGGGATCTAGGAAATCCATTTGTAACATGAGTGCTCACACAACATTTACAAATTCTCTTCACACAAATTCTCACCAAAAATCACTTATAGGAATTCCAACCCCTATCTTAGCATAATTTTGAGATTCAACAAGCCGTCTTCAATACCCACACTAGCTAACTACTCTTTCCCAACACGAAACTTTGTTTTTCCTCACTTGTTTCTAACCATAAAAATTGTCTAAAAAAATTGCCCCTAAATTCCTACTCAAATTTCATTTTCCTTCTTCGTCCATGCTTGCTTGACTCACACTCTTCCCCAAGATGATTACACTCAACCCATGTTGTCATAATTAAGTGGGTTGAATTTCTCACCCAACCCCTTACATGAATTCAATGATTGAGTGCTTAATAAGTCAAAGGAATACATAGCTAAATGACACACTGATTTATGAAGGTGGCTTAAGAATCAAGGCATGTGGAAACCCCTTCAAAATCTTCATTAATACCTCTTTCTTGTGGAATCATAGCCCCTCATTACTCTGTTCCTTACTCATCTAGTAGCTGATGATATATTTCATTTTATTATTTTTCAACGTACAATATTTACATATTACATCTCTTGGTCCTTGGCCATTCATAATATTTAGAATTATACAATGCTACATTGGGGGATCAAAATTGGGGTGTTACATCTAACATGATGGGGCAAGGTAATAGGGATGCGTCATCACTTTCCTTCACTTTTTGATTACTTAACCTCCTTTCATGTAGGTGAAGAGATATTACTCTAGAAATTCAATGTGCATGAAAAAACAAGGATGGGATTGAAAACCTTCATCCCTCATTGCACTCTTAAGCTCAACAAGAAACCCAAATCCCTCATTTGGAAAAGAATTGTTAGATAGAAGCTTGGGAGAGATGCTAATAGAAAATATGAGAAAAATGCCAAGAGGGAGACTCACGAAAAAATGAAAAATACCTTCTACCATATACCTATGACAAGAGGGAATAGTTGGAGAAATTCACCACTCAACGAAAGTTGTAAACTACATTCTAAGAACCCTCAACAAAACATGAAGAATATATAATTGAGTAGGTCCATCCATGGTTGATGGAATTCATGGATTTTTACAAGGGCTAAGAGAAGAAGAAGGGTTGCACTAGCACCGACTTTGAGGAGGAATTCATCAGCCCATTGAAGAGCATCCAAGTCGAAGGACTCTAGAATCACAAAGGTGCTATGATTGTGGAAGAGTAGTTAGGTTTGAGTGCACCAAACTTATGAAACTATATCCTAAGTTGTATTTCTTCATTCCTTCTCTACTTTATTTTTTGAATTTTCACTAAGATGATTTGGATTATTGATTGCAATATAAGTAAGAAGTTGTCAACTTTATATAATCCTCATCCGAATTGAATCAATATAATTTTTTTGTTAAATTTATATAATTTGAAACTAAATATTTAAATGAAATTTATACTCTCTCTCTCTATCTCTATATATATATATATATTTTGTTAGGTTAATCATGTTAGTGATAACATTACTTTTTGGAATAATATATTGTACTAGGAGCTTTCCCGTAGGTATGAAAGAGAAGTACACAAAATGTTGTATTGAATGCTTTGTAATCATAGAAACTCGTGATCTTTCTTGCTAAGACAAAACACTTTTATAAATATATATTATATTAAAACATTTTTTTATATCCCTTTATTAATTGAACACATGCCTCCATGATTAATATATGGACCCTCCTATTATCATGTGATGAACATAACCATGTGAAGATGAGCTCAAGTGGATTACTACAAATCCATTCAATTGGGTATGACCACTATTTGCTTCCAAAAGTTTAAGCAAAATT
>JZKD02S0176332.1:0-10468 GCA_000966675.3 Picea glauca
TCATTCGTATCTGGTGATAGCTTGAGCGAAGATCAAGTTTAGTAAAGAATTGGGCACCACTCAATTCATCCAGGAGGTCATCAATGACAGGAATGAGAAATTTGTCTTTAATGGTTAGTTTATTGAGGGCACGGAAGTCAGGACACATTCTCCAAGAAACTTATTTCTTCAGGACCATGACTACAAGAGAAGAGTAAGGGCTCGTACTAGGGCGGATAACACCTGTATTAAGGAGTTCCTGGACCATTTTCTCAATTTCATTTTTTTGTGAGAAGGGGTGGCGATATGGACGGATATTGGGAGGAAGGCTTCTGGGTACAAGGGGAATGGAATGATCATGAACACCGCGGGAAGGAGGGAGGCCTTGGGGAGTGGAAAATACCATTTGATGTTTAGAAAGGAGATCTTGGAGGTCATGCAGCACCAGGGGTGTTTCTATTGCTTGAATGGCATGGAGTTAGGCAATGACACCAAAAAGACCTTTTTTTAGCAGCTTTTCCATGCGATGGGAACTAATGAACTCAGGTGAACCAACAATGATGCCTTGGAATTTATATCGGTGGCCTTCTTGGTCGAATTACATGGTTAATGCCTTAAAATCCATGAGAATGGGACCTAAATTTCTTATCCATTCTGCACCCAACGCAATTTCACAACCACCCATGTCGATAGAAAACATATGGGATTTTAGGTGGTAGTCACCGATTTGGAGATGCACATTTTCACAGTGCCCTCCATATTTCATGGAACCACCATTGGAAATCATGATTTGGAAATTGTTGATAGCATGGATGTAGCAATGAGTTTATTGGGAAATGTGGCGATGAATAAAATTATGGGTGCTTCCACTATCAACTAGAATGATGACCTTCTGATGCTTGATGTAACCGATTAATTTGAGGGTTTGGGGAGCGGAAAAACTAGTGAGAGCATTGAGGGAAATGACAGGTTCTACTTTGGGAGGGTCTGAGGGAGGGGTTATGTCATTGATTTCAGGTGACTCAGACACAAGGGGAGTTTCAACATCCTCTTCTGAAATGTCCTCAGAGATGGCTATAAAAATCTTTTGTTCCTTACACTCGTGGCCTAGGAAACATTTTTCATCACAATTATAACAAAGGCCTTTGAGTTGGCGTTCAACCATTTCAACCCTGGTCAATTTTTGAATTTTTAATGGGGTGGAGGGAGTAGTGGGAGTGACGAGTTTAGGGCAAGGGATAAAGGAGGGTTTTCAGTTTTGAGATGATACAACCTGTTGTGATTCTTTATCTCTTTTAGTAGCCTCCACCCAAGTCGAGGGTCGAGCCATGAGGACATGGGCCCAAATCTCCTCCTTGANAGCGGTTGTTTCTCCTGTCACATAACAAATTTGTTTTCCAAGACAATGCGCATAATAATGGAGCAAGTTATGTCCTGCATGTGGGTCCGAATAAGAAAAGGTCAGTTACAAGGAATAAAGTTGTTCGTGAAGGATGTGAAGTACAAAATTAACCTAGAAAAAATTCTGAAATCTGATATTGGATACATAGATTTCAAAAACATATGCACCTCTCTTGACTATTTGAAACAAAACAAAAAAATATTTTTGCAATGATCTGGCAATTAGGCCCGCCAACATTTTTCGTCACATTTACAAATGCAGAGCACTGCTGGGATCCATTGGTGGCTACGGTATCTGACCTGCATAAGAACAGGAAACGTAAAAAAGAAACCGATACACTGGAAAATAGCGACATTGACTACCTCATAAGAAAAGACCTGGTGACATGTACTCGCTACTATAGACATAGAATAAATGCTTTGAGACAATTGATATGCCATGATGAAACATTTTTCGGAAAAATATCAGACTACCTTTTTGTCATTGAATTCCAGAATAGGGGAAATGAACATGACCATGCACTATTGTGGATAGATGATGCACCAGTGTATTGAGTCAATAACAATTCATAGATCGAACAATTTGTGGATAAATACATAACATGCAACATAGATCATTTGGATCTAGAACTTGCGAAAGTCCATAGACATTACCATACAAGAAGTTGTAGAAAACAAAAAAAACTCACATTGCAGATACAACTTTCTCGTGCCGCCAATGAGAGCTACAAGAATCATAGAGCCAGTTAGTGTAGAGGAAAATGTTGTTGTTGAGAAATCTAAATCCTTGCTTGCATTTCTAGAATAAGGGGGATTTGACGAAATGATGAGCTTTGATGCCTTCTTGACATAGGTAAATCTTTCAGAAGATGAGTACATCCAAGCCATACAATGTACGCTTAGGCAACCAACACTTTTCCTTAAACGAAAACTCTCCCATATTTGGAACAATAGTTTCTCCAAGGATATGTCAGTTATGTGGAAAGAAAATACAGATGTGTGGTACGTGTTGAATGCATTCTCCAACATAGTACATGTTATTTCCAATGCATTGACCCATTTCCATCTGAACGGACCCATTGTACTTGTAGGAGGCTTCAATATCGATATGCTACAAAATACTGACAGAATAAAAGAATTGGAAAACTACATGTGTAAATACAGTCTCTTCTTTCTTATGAACAACAAAGTCCATCTACAAAATGAACTAATTGACCATGTCTGGTCTAATGTGCCCATTCCTCAATACAATATGTTGGTCTTAGACACATATTGGTCTGATCATGATACAATTGGTATTGCACTTGAATTATGACATATACATCAAAGTTATTGCAAACTCATATTTGYATGTTTCAAAGCATATCTATATCTCTGATTTGTACACACATCGCTCTAGACGGTGTTCTACTCGAATTATAAAATTTACATTATACAGGAAAAAAAAAAGGTACATACTCCCAAAAATTATTTCTGACTCTATTCAACGTATTCTATTTTTTTTTTTGTATATGTACATAGTAATTTCCTTTTTCTTAACATCTGAACTTATATTCATATCCGTTTTTCTTTGTACTTTTGTTCATAGAAATAGACAGGAAAAGCAGAGGATGCAAAGAACTCCTACCCACACACGTAGACCAAACCATGCAAAGGTCCACCCTTTTCCTGCTCGTGTTCCACAGTAAACAATTTTTCATTTACTTTCTCTATGTTTGTCAAACTTATTTGTAGCTATGTTTTTTTTGGATTTTTTTCTTTTGCGCGTAGAGGCAACTACCCTTCGCATATGCCATCCAATAGATGCAATGTTGGGTCGGCCACCCCACAAGTCCGCTTGTGAATTTCTATATCGCCCAACCATAACGACTATTCGTAGGACAGAAAACATTAGAGGCATATTGTGCAGCTCACAAAAGCGTGATCCAAATAATGGCATCTAAAATCTCATCCACCCCACAAGTCCGCCTGTCAAATTGTATATCGCGGAACTATATGTGTTATTTGTAGAACATGGAACAATAGAAGACTTTTTTTTACCCTTCCCGCCCGAGAACCCGCAAGTATGGAATGCGATATGGGTACATGATGTATAAAATCTAATGTCAATACTTAATAAAGGTACATATCTAATTTTGCCTCATTTCTACACACACCAATCTGGTAACCACAGAGTTGGTGTTGCACATGAATTATGAAATATGCACTGGAAGTCGGACGGAGCCAAGTCCATGATCCAAATAAGTGGTTAAGTATGGAATAAGGGATCTGTGCATATTTGATATGTATTTCTCGTTTCTGGGATCCTGCCAGCCCTGGAGTAGAATGTTGAGCCGATCAGAACGCAAACACGCTTGTCAAATTATTGTCATAAGATATTTGTAAGTAACCTAGCAATAGAGCCCCGTTTTTTACCTCGCCGGCCCAAGAACCCGCAATCCAAAAACTGTCAATGGTTTATAAAATATAAGCCAACCCGCAAGTCCCCTTGTCTATTTGTATATCGCGGAACTCTGTGTGCTATTTGTAGAACACCAAACAATAGAGGCATTTTTTTGAGCCCGCCATCCCGAAAGTGGAAAAGCATGGAATGGCATCCGTGCATTACTTCGCTGAGCAATTCCGACTCATGCAGCGTCATCATTGTAAACTCATCAATTTCATTATGCACTTTCACACTTGGCCATTCCTTCCTTGCTTGCTCTTCCTCATGCCCAACACCTTCGCATATCTGCATAATAAGAAATAGTCTTTATATGTGTGTGTGTGTGTGTGTGTGTGTTTTTTTCTAAATCTTTAGTGCTAACAGGTCATCGTACAGGCACCGTCTAAGTTGTCATTGATGCGCGCAAGGCTCGAGAAGTTCTTCCATCAATGCAATTTATGCGAAGGCTTTTCTTATCCCTTCCCAGTCTTAATTTCAAACGCCATAGAATGTCATTCGCACGCCACCATCTTGCTTCCTTCCGGAAACCTCCAATCTCTTCCAAGTCTTAATTTGAAATATCATGGAATGTCATTCACACATCGCCACCTTGGTTCGTTCACGAAACCTTCACTCCTTAAATGTTCTTCGTCGTAACTTCCATCTTTGCACTTCTAAGTATGCAATAAATAAGCTTTACTTCTAACAGGTCATCATACAACACGCATAGATATTGTCATTAATGAGGATATTTTCCATTCGCACGCATGGAAGCAATGTTTTCGGGGGATTATATTGCCCCCTCCAATTCTTCATTTCAAGCAGCATCTAGAGAAAATCAACGTTTCGACAAAGTACTGGCACCAGATCTACAGTATTTTTGTAGAAATATAGTGAACATCTACCTCACGAACTTCCCGTGCAGAAGAAGGGAAAAAGAATTGCAGGGAAGGAGGAGCAGCTCGAAACTTACAGTGAAAACATGGATATTGACGCTGATCTGGAAAGCATATTATGCAACCTTGATCAGCCCACAGACAGAATTCAGCCTACCTGTTCAATGGACATGGTTGATACCCTAATTTTTTACGAAGATGAATCCTTCGTATTCCAGAATGTTGTTTTGAATCTGAATCAAAAAAATTAATCATTGAAAAAAAGGATGTAAATAATAACCAAAGAATACATCGTTCAAAACTTCACCTTGCCAATATGCAGGTGTCCAAAATCTCTCAACTTCACATGGAAAACGGAAATGCTCTTCATGGTTCTGTTGGACTCATTGAAGCCGAAAATACCAAACTAAAGAACTGCATTAAGGAATTAGAAGAAGCTTTGTTTCCTATGCCATTGCTTCACAGTTCTTTGCAAATAACAATGCTTGCTACTATGTGCACTCCTGCAACAAATATAAAAGGGTCCTCTAGCTTCCTCGCATCCTGTAGAGGATATGTCGAGAAAAATATCAACAAAAGAATGGAACTGNCCCATTCCTCAATACAATATGTTGGTCTTAGACACATATTGGTCTGATCATGATACAATTGGTATTGCACTTGAATTATGACATATACATCAAAGTTATTGCAAACTCATATTTGCATGTTTCAAAGCATATCTATATCTCTGATTTGTACACACATCGCTCTAGACGGTGTTCTACTCGAATTATAAAATTTACATTATACAGGAAAAAAAAAAGGTACATACTCCCAAAAATTATTTCTGACTCTATTCAACGTATTCTATTTTTTTTTTGTATATGTACATAGTAATTTCCTTTTTCTTAACATCTGAACTTATATTCATATCCGTTTTGCTTTGTACTTTTGTTCATAGAAATAGACAGGAAAAGCAGAGGATGCAAAGAAATCCTACCCACACACGTAGACCAAACCATGCAAAGGTCCACCCTTTTCCTGCTCGTGTTCCACAGTAAACAATTTTTCGTTTACTTTCTCTGTGTTTGTCAAACTTATTTGTAGCTATGTTTTTTTTGGATTTTTTTCTTTTGCGTGTAGAGGCAACTACCCTGCACATATGCCATCCAATAGATGCAATGTTGGGTCGGCCACCCCACAAGTCCGCTTGTGAATTTCTATATCGCCCAACCATAACGACTATTCATAGGACAGGAAACATTAGAGGCATATTGTGCAGCTCACAAAAGCGTGATCCAAATAATGGCATCTAAAATCTCAGCCACCCCACAAGTCCGCCTGTCAAATTGTATATCGCGGAACTATATGTGTTATTTGTAGAACCTGGAACAATAGAAGACTTTTTTTTACCCTTCCCGCCCGAGAACCCGCAAGTATGGAATGCGATATGGGTACATGATGTATAAAATCTAATGTCAATACTTAATAAAGGTACATATCTAATTTTGCCTCATTTCTACACACACCAATCYGGTAACCACAGAGTTGGTGTTGCACATGAATTATGAAATATGCACTGGAAGTCGGACGGAGCCAAGTCCATGATCCAAATAAGTGGTTAAGTATGGAATAAGGGATCTGTGCATATTTGATATGTATTTCTCATTTCTGGGATCCTTCCAGCCCTGGAGTAGAATGTTGAGCCGGCCAAAACGCAAACACGCTTGTCAAATTATTGTCATAAGATATTTGTAAGTAACCTAGCAATAGAGCCCCGTTTTTTACGTCGTCGGCCCAAGAACCCGCAATCCAAAAACTATCAATGGTCTATAAAATATAAGCCAACCCGCAAGTCCCCTTGTCTATTTGTATATCGCGGAACTCTGTGTGCTATTTGTAGAACACCAAACAATAGAGGCATTTTTTTGAGCCCGCCATCCCGAAAGTGGAAAAGTATGGAATGGCATCCGTGCATTACTTCGCTGAGCAATTTCGACTCATGCAGCGTCATCATTGTAAACTCATCAATTTCATTATGAACTTTCACACTTGGCCATTCCTTCCTTTCTTTCTCTTCCTCATGCCCATCACCTTCGCATATCTGCATAATAAGAAATAGTGTTTATATGTGTGTGTGTGTGTGTGTATTTTTTTCTAAATCTTTAATGCTAACAGGTCATCGTACGGGCACCGTCTAAGCTGTCATTGATGCGCGCAAGGCTCGAGAAGTTCTTCCATCAATGAAATTTATGCAAAGGCTTTTCTTATCCCTTCCCAGTCTTAATTTCAAACGCCATGGAATGTCATTCGCACGCCACCAGCTTGCTTCCTTCCAGAAACCTCCAATATCTTCCAAGTCTTAATTTGAAATATCATGGAATGTCATTCACACATCGCCACCTTGGTTCATTCACGAAACCTTCACTCCTTAAATGTTCTTCATCGTAACTTCCAGCTTTGCACTTCTAAGTATGCAATAATTAAGCTTTACTTCTAATAGGTCATCATACAACACGCATAGATATTGTCATTAATGAGGATATTTTCCATTCGCACGCATGGAAGCAATGTTTTCGGAGGATTATATTGCCCCCTCCAGTTCTTCATTTCAAGCAGCATCTAGAGCAAATCAACGTTTCGACAAAGTACTGGCACCAGATCTACAATAGTTTTGTAGAAATACAGTGAACATCTACCTCACGACCTTCCCGTGCAGAAGAAGGGAAAAAGAATTGCAGGGAAGGCAGAGAAGCTCGAAACTTACAGTGAAAACATGGATATTGACGCTGATCTGGAAAGCATATTCTGCAACCTTGATCAGCCCACAGACAGAATTCAGCCTACCTGCTCAATGGACATGGTTGATACCCTAATTTTTTACGAAGATGAATCCTTCGTATTCCAGAATGTTGTTTTGAATCCGAATCAAAAAAATTAATCATTGAAAAAAAGGATGTAAATAATAACCAAAGAATACATCGTTCAAAACTTCACCTTGCCAATATGCAGGTGTCCAAAATCTCTCAACTTCACATGGAAAACAGAAATGCTCTTCATGTTTCTGTTGGACTCATTGAAGCCGAAAATGCCAAACTAAAGAACTGCATTAAGGAATTAGAAGAAGCTTTGTTTCCTGTGCCATTGCTTCACAGTTCTTTGCGAATAACAATGCTTGCTACTATGTGCACTCCTGCAACAAATATAAAAGGGTCCTCTAGCTTCCTCGCATCCTGTAGAGGATATGTCGAGAAAAATATCAACAAAAGAATGGAACTGATTATGAAGGCCTGGGAAACATCACAGAATATGGATTCCATGGGCAGCAGGGCACATAAATTGCTCCTACTTTTGCAGACGGATTTAAAAAATGAAGAAAGTTTCTATGTGCACACGATCATTCTTTTTTCATTTCATGTCAACAAAATGGCAGAGACCAGAAGAAGACAACATGATCTCCCTTTCAATAAATGGCTCACTCAACTAGAAGCATGCTATAAAGAGAAAGTGAAAATTTTTTATGTCATCGTCCAGTCATGTGAGCAAGCAATATCAAAGAAAGAAACATTATTGACAAAGCTCACCAAATAGACTTAGCAGGAAACACAAATGGCTTCCAGGACCCCATCTTAATNAAAGGTACATATCTAATTTTGCCTCATTTCTACACACACCAATCCGGTAACCACAGAGTTGGTGTTGCACATGAATTATGAAATATGCACTGGAAGTCGGACGGAGCCAAGTCCACGATCCAAATAAGTGGTTAAGTATGGAATAAGGGATCTGTGCATATTTGATATGTATTTCTCGTTTCTGGGATCCTTCCAGCCCTGGAGTAGAATGTTGAGCCGGCCAGAATGCAAACACGCTTGTCAAATTATTGTCATAAGATATTTGTAAGTAACCTAGCAATAGAGCCCCGTTTTTTACCTCGTCGGCCCAAGAACCCGCAATCCAAAAACTGTCAATGGTCTATAAAATATAAGCCAACCCGCAAGTCCCCTTGTCTATTTGTATATCGCGGAACTCTGTGTGCTATTTGTAGAACACCAAACAATAGAGGCATTTTTTTGAGCCCGCCATCCCGAAAGTGGAAAAGTATGGAATGGCATCTGTGCATTACTTCACTGAGCAATTCCGACTCATGCAGCGTCATCATTGTAAACTCATCAATTTCATTATGCACTTTCACACTTGACCATTCCTTCCTTGCTTGCTCTTCCTCATGCCCATCACCTTCGCATATCTCCATAATAAGAAATAGTGTTTATATGTGTGTGTGTGTGTATTTTTTTCTAAATCTTTAATGCTAACAGGTCATCGCACAGGCACCGTCTAAGCTGTCATTGATGCGCGCAAGGCTCGAGAATTTCTTCCATCAATGAAATTTATGCAAAGGCTTTTCTTATCCCTTCCCAGTCTTAATTTCAAACGCCATGGAATGTCATTCGCACGCCACCAGCTTGCTTCCTTCCGGAAACCTCCAATCTCTTCCAAGTCTTAATTTGAAATATCATGGAATTTCATTCACACATCGCCACCTTGGTTCGTTCACGAAACCTTCACTCCTTAAATGTTCTTCATCGTAACTTCCAGCTTTGCACTTCTAAGTATGCAATAATTAATCTTTACTTCTAACAGGTCATCATACAACACGCATAGATATTGTCATTAATGAGGATATTTTCCATTCGCACGCATGGAAGCAATGTTTTCGGGGGATTATATTGCCCCCCTCCAGTTCTTCATTTCAAGCAGCATCTAGAGCAAATCAATGTTTCGACAAAGTACTGGCACCAGATCTACAGTAGTTTTGTAGAAATACAGTGAACATATACCTCACGACCTTCCCGTGCAGAAGAAGGGAAAAATAATTGCAGGGAAGGTGGAGCAGCTCGAAACTTACAGTGAAAACATGGATATTGATGCTGATCTGGAAAGCATATTCTGCAACCTTGATCAGCCCACAGACAGAATTCAGCCTACCTGCTCAATGGACATGGTTGATACCCTAATTTTTTACGAAGATGAATCCTTCATATTCCAGAATGTTGTTTTGAATCCGAATCAAAAAAATTATTCATTGAAAAAAAGGATGTAAATAATAACCAAAGAATACATCGTTCAAAACTTCACCTTGCCAATATGCAGGTGTCCAAAATCTCTCAACTTCACATGGAAAACGGAAATTCTCTTCATGGTTCTGTTGGACTCATTGAAGCCGAAAATTCCAAACTAAAGAACTGCATTAAGGAATTAGAAGAAGCTTTGTTTCCTATGCCATTGCTTCACAGTTCTTTGCGAATAACAATGCTTGCTACTATGTGCACTCCTGCAACAAATATAAAAGGGTCCTCTAGCTTCCTCGCATCCTGTAGAGGATATGTCGAGAAAAATATCAACAAAAGAATGGAACTGATTATGAAGGCCTGGGAAACATCACAGAATATGGATTCCCTGGGCAGCAGGGCACATAACTTGCTCCTACTTTTGCAGACGGATTTAAAAAATGAAGAAAGTTTCTATGTGCACACGATCATTCTTTTTTCCTTTCATGTCAACAACATGGCAGAGACCAGAAGAAGACAACATGATATCCCTTTCAATAAATGGCTCACTCAACTAGAAGCATGCTATAAAGAGAAAGTAAAAAATTTGTATGTCATTGTCCAGTCATGTGAGCAAGCAATATCAAAGAAAGAAACATTATTGACAAAGCTCACCAAATAGACTTAGCAGGAAACACAAATGGCTTCCAGGACCCCATCTTAATCCTTAACTC
>JZKD02S0176332.1:10478-22963 GCA_000966675.3 Picea glauca
TTGTTTCATTGTCCGATTCATCACTTGCATCAAAATCACTAGGATTTTCAAGAGTATCTGCAGAGTTTCCATGTTCTTCTGCGAGAACACTATTCCAATTGACATTTATACAAATGTTCTCTGCTTTGTATAGGGATCCGGAATATAATTCCTTTAATGATTTCATAATAGCATGCACACACACTTCGCCTGTCTGATAGGCATTTTTGTATCTCAAGCGTCTTTTCAGAGCTACAACGATTGTAATTGTATTGTTAATAGATTGTGGCAACGCTTTTTTCACAACATCTAGCTGAACAGGCACATTAATAATTGATCCTGTTAAGCCCATATGGGGTCGTTTATAGCCCCAAGGTGTGTTTTGGGAAAATGCAATTCCCAGAGACACAAGTCTCTCCTCGAGTTCCATAAGTGCACTTACATCTGCTAGTGCTGTATTACATCTTCTTCGGTCAGGAGTTGCAAACTGTGGCAGTTTTCCATTTTCAAGAGATCGTTTGCATGTAAGACAAACTTTCGCACTGGAAAATGGTTTATCTTGGGCTGTAAAGTGGAGGTATTCTTCTTGCAAATCAGGCGTGAAAGACTTACTATTTTTTGAAAAATTCACTTGTTCACAAATTGCACATGAAATGGAAGGAGTGTCTTTAATTTGTTTCATGTAGTTATGTCTTGCATTTTTCTTTCGCAGGGAAGTATTTGTAGAAATTGTTTCCTGGTTTTCATTGCTACTACTGCATGGTGTTTCTTGTAGATCACGAATTCGTACAGTTGCATCATCATTCTCGGATATGCAATCGCACCTGTTTATGCTTTGTTCTGCACGAATAATTTTCTTTACATTGTCATATGTGAGTTTCTTTCTAAAAGGAAGTCTAGAAATGTATTTTTTTCTCTCGCACATTGCCTTTTTCAAGTTGTGGTAACTTATTCTATGTTTCTTTCCCAAGGGCGAGATGAGCTGGTGGCAACTGGGATGGATTTCACTTCCACCTAGTTTCTGAGAAACTAATTATGTTTTTTGTTCAAGGTCTCTATGACCTTATTAGAAGTTGAGCGAATTTGACGAATAATTTTTTTCAAATTGTGATAATTTACTCTACGTTTTTTGTCTAAGCCCTCTATGGCCTCATCACAATTGTCATGAATTTTACACATATTTTTTTTGTTCAAGCCCTATCTGCCCATGTCGCAACTGGGAGGACTTTCGTTTTCACAAAAAATCATTCCACGTGTATGCAAATTCGATGCCGTTTGGGTGGCATGGACAGTCAACCCTGAACTACCGATATGTGCAAACAAAGGTTCATAATGGATATGTGTTCTATCTATTTTCAATGAAATGATGTCAATTGTTCGATCGTAATTTGAATCAATAACCCAGGAATGGACAGTGGCATCTGGCAAGGGAAACCACACTTGAATATTAACCTTGAATATGACAGACATCCATTGCAAACAGAATCTACAACCCTCCATAAACCCTTTTTCATATGGAAGCGTCATTTTCACAAGGTATTCCTGCCAACTTCCAATTGCCGACGTATTTTCTTCGAGATATGGGAAAAGGTGGTGATGCAAGAACCTAAAATCCTATTGGCTACCACCTATAATTGCATTGCAAAAGGACTGTACAGTGTAAAGTCGCACCGACTGAACATCGAATTATGTTGGTACCAAACAACAAATTGCATTGAACAAACTATCTCCATAGCTAGACACAACGTTTGTTGCCAAATGTAAACCTTGGAAATCTATGCCATGCAAAATCCCTTTGCATTGCGATTGAAGGTATTTACAAATAACGAACAAGTAGATACGAGAACCTTCTATATTGCATATTGGCATTTTTCTGTACACCAGTGGTTCATAATGGCTAGTGAGGGCATTCACATCAGGGAACAAGATGCAATATGGATTGTCAGATGCAATTTTATTGAATAACATATATCTTGTTTTTCTTGTCAATGACCAAATGGGAACTGATATATTCAGCCAGTTAGACAACCATCGTATACAAAATTTATCTCCCCAAATTCCCCTCTCATGCGAAGGCAGAACTGGAGATGCAGACAACCGCATTTTTGAAAAATATGTAGTTACATCTTGTATTCCATGCAACTGCTGAAGAAAATCATATTCCAGTTCATATTCATAGGACTGCAAAGCCTCGACATCACCATTTTTAAAACAGGTCAAGAAATAATCTATCAATCCATTGCGCAGTTCGGTCGACAAATAGCGGAAATGCAATAGAACCTGGAATGTATCAAAAAGGAAATCCCCAGCAGTATACGAGAATGCATCCAATCTAAAAAGAGCATTGCTATGCAAAACCACCTCAATGCTTTCATGTACAATGGACTGAGCAGCTATTTCGTATGACTCAACATCTATTACCTCATTCATCTCTTTAACTGTCACTTTGCAGCGATTTGCTACATAGTTTCACTTTCTATGAAAACAGAGAAAAGTAGGAGAAAAAAATAAAAGGTAGAAAAATAGAAAAATAGAAAAAAACAACAAAGCAGGGCACTAATTCCCGTATGTATCTTTGAACCTTCTTCTTCTCAACTTCAATCCCCCCTAGTCCCCACAGTAGATGACAAGAAAATAGAGAAATAAATAAAACAATAACTTTACTCAGCAGAAATAGAATAGGTAGACGCAGTGTTCCCACCCACAGAATGAAAGCATACCCTGCGTATAGACCCCGCCCGACGGTTCCCTCTTCTGATGGCTCCCAACTAATTTTCGTAAAGCCCTCTACATTTCAAGGCGCATACTTTCTAGGAAAAAAAACTAAGAGCACAGAAAAAGATGGTGGGACTGCCACCATTGAAAAACATCAATAACAGGGAAAATTACCCATCAACAAAGGACGACAAGAGCTCAGGCCCAAAAACTGCAAATCGCAACAACATGTCCAACAACTTGCAAAGTTGAAAAACAACAAACCAGTGAACAACCACGAAGAGCTCGAACTGCAATTGTAGGAACTCAACTTTTCAAAGTTGAATCAAGCAAGAACCATAACCATGGAACAAAGAACCAAAGAAGGATCGAACACTCGAGCACCAATGCCGACCATGAACGAAACTGTATTGCAACCCATCTGTACAATAATCATTTAACACTACCAGAGTTGTTAGGTAAACAATTAAGACTATCAGGACCGTCGAAGGGTGTAGGCCTGTGCAAGCATTTAATAAAATATGCAGCGTGGCAAGCTTGTTCTCTCAAAGCACGCAATAATAAAGAAAAAATCAGATATAGTAATATGGTAGAAAATGTATTCTACCCAGCAGGAAATGCTAAGGGAGACATTCGAACTAATGCTAGCATTAATCCACCGTTGACCAATGCATAATAACATNTTGCATCATCATTCTCGGATATGCAATCGCACCTGTTTATGCTTTGTTCTGCACGAATAATTTTCTTTACATTGTCATATGTGAGTTTCTTTCTAAAAGGAAGTCTAGCAATGTATTTTTTTCTCTCGCACATTGCCTTTTTCAAGTTGTGGTAACTTATTCTATGTTTCTTTCCCAAGGGCGGGATGAGCTGGTGGCAATTGGGATGGATTTCACTTTCACCTAGTTTCTGAGAAACTAATTATGTTTTTTGTTCAAGGTCTCTATGACCTTATCAGAAGTTGAGCGAATTTGACGAATAATTTTTTTCAAATTGTGATAACTTACTCTACGTTTTTTGTCTAAGCCCTCTATGGCCTCATCACAATTGTCATGAATTTTACACATGTTTTTTTTGTTCAAGCCCTATCTGCCCATATCGCAACTGGGAGGACTTTCGTTTTCACAAAAAATCATTCCACGTGTATGCAAATTCGATGCCGTTTGGGTGGCATGGACAGTCAACCCTGAACTACCGATATGTGCAAACGAAGGTTCATAATGGATATGTGTTCTATCTATTTTCAATGAAATGATGTCAATTGTTCGATCGTAATTTGAATCAATAACCCAGGAATGGACAGTGGCATCTGGCAAGGGAAACCACACTGGAATATTAACCTTGAATATGACAGACATCCATTGCAAACAGAATCTGCAACCCTCCATAAACCCTTTTTCATATGGAAGCGTCATGTTCACAAGGTATTCCTGCCAACTTCCAATTGCCGACATATTTTCTTCGAGATATGGGCAAAGGTGGTGAAGCAAGAACCTAAAATCCTGTTGGCTACCACCTATAATTTCATTGCAAAAGGACTGTACAGTGTAAATTCGCAGTGACTGAACATCGAATTCTGTTGGTACCAAAAAACAAATTGCATTGAACAAACTATCTCCATAGCTAGACACAACGTTTGTTGCCAACTCTAAACCTTGGCAATCTATGCCATGCAAAATCCCTTTGCATTGCGATTGAAGGTATTTACAAATAACGAACAAGTAGATACGAGAACCTTCTATACTGCATATTGGCATTTTTCTGTACACCAGTGGTTCATAATGGCTAGTGAGGCATTCACATCATGGAACAAGATGCAATATGGATTGTCAGATGCAATTTTATTGAATAACATATATCTTGCTTTTCTTGTCAATGACCAAATGGGAACTGATATATTCAGCCAGTTAGACAACCATCGTATACAAAACTTATCTCCCCAAAGTCCCCTCTCATGCGGAGGCAGAACTGGAGATGCAGACAACCGCATTTTTGAAAAATATGTAGTTACATCTTGTATTCCATGCAACTGGCGAAGAAAATCATATTCCAGTTCATATTCATAGGACTGCAAAGCCTCGACATCACCATTTTTAAAACAGGTCAAGAAATAATCTATCAATCCATTGCGCAACTCGGTCGACAAATAGCGGAAATGCAATAGAACCTGGAATGTATCAAAAAGGAAATCCCCAACAGTATACGAGAATGCATCCAATCTAAAAAGCGCATTGCTATGCAAAACCACCTCAATGCTTTCATGTACACTGAACTGAGCAGCTATTTCGTACGACTCAACATCTATTACCTCATTCATCTCTTTAACTGTCACTTTGCAACGATTTGCTACATAGTTTCACTTTCTATGAAAACAGAGAAAAGTAGGAGAAAAAAATAAAAGGTAGAAAAATAGAAAAATAGAAAAAAACAACAAAGCAGGGCACTAATTCCCGTATGTATCTTTGAACCTTCTTCTTCTCAACTTCAATCCCCCCTAGTCCCCACAGTAGATGACAAGAAAATAGAGAAATAAATAAAACAATAACTTTACTCAGCAAAAATAGAATAGGTAGACGCAGTGTTCCCACCCACATAATGAAAGCATACCCTGCGTACAGACCCCGCCCGACGGTTCCCTCTTCTGATGGATCCCAACTAATTTTCGTAAAGCCCTCTACATTGCAAGGCGCATACTTTCCAGGAAAAAAAACTAAGAGCACAGACAAAGATGGTGGGACTGCCACCATTGAAAAACATCAATAACAGGGAAAATTACCCGTCAACAAAGGACGACAAGNTTGCATCATCATTCTCGGATATGCAATCGCACCTGTTTATGCTTTGTTCTGCACGAATAATTTTCTTTACATTGTCATATGTGAGTTTCTTTCTAAAAGGAAGTCTAGCAATGTATTTTTTTCTCTCGCACATTGCCTTTTTCAAGTTGTGGTAACTTATTCTATGTTTCTTTCCCAAGGGCGGGATGAGCTGGTGGCAATTGGGATGGATTTCACTTTCACCTAGTTTCTGAGAAACTAATTATGTTTTTTGTTCAAGGTCTCTATGACCTTATCAGAAGTTGAGCGAATTTGACGAATAATTTTTTTCAAATTGTGATAACTTACTCTACGTTTTTTGTCTAAGCCCTCTATGGCCTCATCACAATTGTCATGAATTTTACACATGTTTTTTTTGTTCAAGCCCTATCTGCCCATATCGCAACTGGGAGGACTTTCGTTTTCACAAAAAATCATTCCACGTGTATGCAAATTCGATGCCGTTTAGGTGGCATGGACAGTCAACCCTGAACTACCGATATGTGCAAACAAAGGTTCATAATGGATATGTGTTCTATCTATTTTCAATGAAATGATGTCAATTGTTCGATCGTAATTTGAATCAATAACCCAGGAATGGACAGTGGCATCTGGCAAGGGAAACCACACTTGAATATTAACCTTGAATATGACAGACATCCATTGCAAACAGAATCTGCAACCCTCCATAAACCCTTTTTCATATGGAAGCGTCATTTTCACAAGGTATTCCTGCCAACTTCCAATTGCCGACGTATTTTCTTCGAGATATGGGCAAAGGTGGTGATGTAAGAACCTAAAATCCTATTGGTTACCACCTATAATTGCATTGCAAAAGGACTGTACAGTGTAAAGTCGCAGCGACTGAACATCGAATTCTGTTGGTACCAAACAACAAATTGCATTGAACAAACTATCTCCATAGCTAGACACAACGTTTGTTGCCAACTGTAAACCTTGGCAATATATGCCATGCAAAATCCCTTTGCATTGTGATTGAAGGTATTTACAAATAACGAACAAGTAGATACGAGAACCTTCTATATTGCATATTGGCATTTTTCTGTACACCAGTGGTTCATAATGGCTAGTGAGGGCATTCACGTCATGGAACAAGATGCAATATGGATTGTCAGATGCAATTTTATTGAATAACATATATCTTGTTTTTCTTGTCAATGACCAAATGGGAACTGATATATTCAGCCAGTTAGACAACCATCGTATACAAAATTTATCTCCCCAAATTCCCCTCTCATGCGAAGGCAGAACTGGAGATGCAGACAACCGCATTTTTGAAAAATATGTAGTTACATCTTGTATTCCATGCAACTGCTGAAGAAAATCATATTCCAGTTCATATTCATAGGACTGCAAAGCCTCGACATCACCATTTTTAAAACAGGTCAAGAAATAATCTATCAATCCATTGCGCAGTTCGGTCGACAAATAGCGAAAATGCAATAGAACCTGGAATGTATCAAAAAGGAAATCCCCAACAGTATACGAGAATGCATCCAATCTAAAAAGCGCATTGCTATGCAAAACCACCTCAATGCTTTCATGTACAATGGACTGAGCAGCTATTTCGTACGACTCAACATCTATTACCTCATTCATCTCTTTAACTGTCACTTTGCAGCGATTTGCTACATAGTTTCACTTTCTATGAAAACAGAGAAAAGTAGGAAAAAAAAATAAAAGGTAGAAAAATAGAAAAAAACAACAAAGCAGGGCACTAATTCCCGTATGTATCTTTGAACCTTCTTCTTCTCAACTTCAATCCCCCCTAGTCCCCACAGTAGATGACAAGAAAATAGNATCATGAAAATGATAATCACTTCAAAACATTTCACATGAAGGGTAAATAAATATAAAGAATGTTCTTATCATGATTCAACAAAAAAATCAAATTTAATAATCTACATGAATACATAGTGATTACTAGCTTTTATCTCGAAGGCACAAATTATCGTCAAAATATCCATCTAGCCTGTGGATCTATTAATTTAAGTTTATTAGCATGGGTTGGATCATTAATACTATGAGTGATAGGTTCTCATTAAGATACTGATTATTTTTCAACAATCATTTCCTCTTCTTTCAACAAGAAGGTTAAGAATTTAGGGGATATGTACTCTAATGCCCCTCTTGGATGAACTTTCCATTCTTATTTAGAACCAACTTCTGGGTCATTTTTGCTTTGTTTTGTTGGATGTAGGATGATATATGCTTTGGATAAGGAGGAGTCTTATATAAATCTTTTGAAATATTAATGATTGTCTCTTCTATATTTTTATATAATGTTAACAATATACATGGATTTTGTGATAAATAATAAGTTTCAGGGTAAAATGATGTGCTATGATTGATTGTGGATGGTTTACTTTGTGGATTGTGAATTGGTGTTTTGTTTTCCTTGTACATTTGATTTTGGACAATTGTAACCATGTAAATTAAATTACTAATGTTGTGACCCAATAAACCAACCCTTGTAGGGGAGCAGAGTACTTATGAAAAATGACCCATGGACATGAATGTATGATTGAACTAACACATTAATTACTTGTAAGTGAGTGGTTGTGTATGTGTAGGCTACAAGGTCAGAACTTGCCAACTAACCAACATATGATTGCGGACTCACTACCATGTCTTAACAAATACATGGAGTGATCAGGGGATCAAATTTTACTTAAAAATTCAAAGTGCTCGGAATCGCTTCAAATCAAACGAGAGCATAGACCTCGTCGTTGCGAACCCAACACAACTCATTTGGGTTCAAACGGACGTCGGGAGTGAGAGATATCACGTTCTGTTCAAAATAGCAAACATACAAAAAAGGGATGCTGACTGTACAGTCCGTACAGTCTGTACAGACGATGACATGGAAGGCCGTATGATGACGTAGTAGACAGTTATTGGATAGTTGGCATGTGACATGGTTTGTTGGTAGAGAATGGGATGGCGACACGTGGCCCAATCAATGGCCACCATGTGTCACCTATTTGTTGGTTAAAATCTTTGAACTTAGCAGGAGTCGACCCCGTGACCTCTGAGGCAGGGTAAAGCTTTGGGAAAGGCCGCCCAACCGGTGCGCCCACACATGTTACTTGATATATATATGCATTGCATTGTATTTAACATTGTTTAAATGTATGTTGGGGCGTGGACCGGGCTGGGGCTAAGCCCTGGCCCGTGGTTATATGTTATATTGTATGCGACCGGAGCTACGACGGTTAGACCCACCGTAACTATGTTATAACCGTTTGATTAATGCGTGGTTTGGTATGCCATGTTACCAACATATATATGCATGCGGGTTTAACATTACGGTTATCAATGGTTTTAAAAACTTAAGCCCTGTTGTGTTATAGCGCGGTCATGTGACGACCATGTGCCCACGAGCCTTGGTAGTTATGGTCGGCGCGTAGCTGTTCGATAGTTTGGACCGGTTGTGTGTTTGCGCCTGGTGCCAATTTTTTAGGCTTTAAATTGCGTGTGGGCTAGGTTGAGCAAGGGGAGGTGCATTTTGTAGATGCAGAGACATCAAGCTTGAAGGGGAGACTTCCAGGAAGCCTATCTACTTCAATTTTTGGCCAAACGAGGTGCCAAAAAAGCCCAGCTAGGGGTTTTTTGGATGTTCTGAAGCCATTGGAGCAGTCTATTTGGAATATTGAGCATTGTAAAGAAAATTTTTGAGCACTTTGAGCAAATAATACAAATGATCCATTGGAAGCTGAACTAGGAGATGTAGCCCAAGAGAGGGGTGAACTCCTTTATCATTTGTTGTGTTATGTGTTTTCTGTTCATTGATTGTGTTGTTGTTTATATGCATCTTGAATGATTAAAACCTATTAANTTTGGATAAGGAGGAGTCTTATATAAATCTTTTGAAATATTAATGATTGTCTCTTCTATATTTTTATATAATGTTAACAATATACATGGATTTTGTGATGAATAATAAGTTTCAGGGTAAAATGACGTGCTATGATTGATTGTGGATGGTTTACTTTGTGGATTGTGAATTGGTGTTTTTTTTTCCTTGTACATTTGATTTTGGACAATTGTAACCATGTAAATTAAATTACTAATGTTGTGACCCAATAAACCAACCCTTGCAGGGGAGCAGAGTACTTATGAAAAATGACCCATGGACGTGAATGTATGATTGAAATAACACATTAATTACTTGTAAGTGAGTGGTTGTGTATGTGTAGGCTACAAGGTCAGAACTTGCCAACTAACCAGCATATGATTGCGGACTCACTACCATGTCTTAACAAATACATGGAGTGATCAGGGGATCAAATTTTACTCAAAAATTCAAAGTGCTCGGAATCGCTTCAAATCAAACAAGAGTGTGTACCTCGTCGTTTCGAACCCAACGCAACTCGTTTGGGTTCAAACGGACGTCGGGAGTGAGAGATATCACGTTCTGTTCAAAATAGAAAACATACAAAAAAGGGATGCTGACTGTACAGTCCGTACAGTCTGTACAGACGATGACATGGAAGGCTATACGATGATGTAGTAGACATTTATTGGATAGTTGGCATGTGACATGGTTTGTTGGTAGAGAATGGGATGTCAACACCTGGCCCAATCAATGGCCACCATGTGTCACCTATTTGTTGGTTAAAATCTTTGAACTTAGCAGGAGTCGACCCCGTGACCTCCGAGGCAGGGTAAATCTTTGGGAAAGGCCGCCCAACCTGTGCGCCCACACATGTTACTTGATATATATATGCATTGCATTGTATTTAACATTGTTTAAATGTATGTTGGGGCGTGGACCGGGCTGGGGCTAAGCCCTGGCCCTTGGTTATATGTTATATTGTATGCGACCGGAGCTACGACGGCTAGACCCACCGTAACTATGTTATAACCGTTTGATTAATGCGTGGTTTGGTATGCCATGTTACCAACATATATATGCATGCGGGTTTAACATTACGGTTATCAATGGTTTTAAAAACTTAAGCCCTGTTGTGTTATAGCGCGGTCATGTGACGACCATGTGCCCACGAGCCTTGGTAGTTATGGTTGGCGCGTAACTGTTCGACAGTTTGGACCGATTGTGTGTTTGCGCCTGGTGCCAATTTTTTAGGCTTTAAATTGCATGTGGGCTAGGTTGAGCAAGGGGAGGTGCATTTTGTAGATGCAGAGACATCAAGCTTGAAGGGGAGACTTCCAGGAAGCCTATCTACTACAATTTTTGGCCAAACGAGGTGCCAAAAAAGCCCAGCTAGGGGTTTTTTGGACGTTCTGAAGCCATTGGAGTAGTCTATTTGGAATTTTGAGCATTTTAAAGCAAATTTTTGAGCACTTTGAGCAAATAATACAAATGATCCATTGGAATCTGAACCAGGAGATGTAGCCCAAGAGAGGGGTGAACTCCTTTATCATTTGTTGTGTTATGTGTTTTCTGTTCATTGATTGTGTTGTTGTTTATATGCATCTTGAATGATTAAAACCTATTAAAGTTGTGTTGCAAAGTTGATCCATTTTCTTTTAACACATAAATTTAACTTGCAAATATTTTCAAGAATACGAGTCTTCTTCATTTTTAGATCAAGTTGGTATCAGAGCATAGGTTTTTGAAGACTTGATTATTTGCAAGTGTTTTGTTTTCTGATNTTTGGATAAGGAGGAGTCTTATATAAATCTTTTGAAATATTAATGATTGTCTCTTCTATATTTTTATATAATGTTAACAATATACATGGATTTTGTGATGAATAATAAGTTTCAGGGTAAAATGACGTGCTATGATTGATTGTGGATGGTTTACTTTGTGGATTGTGAATTGGTGTTTTTTTTTCCTTGTACATTTGATTTTGGACAATTGTAACCATGTAAATTAAATTACTAATGTTGTGACCCAATAAACCAACCCTTGCAGGGGAGCAGAGTACTTATGAAAAATGACCCATGGACGTGAATGTATGATTGAAATAACACATTAATTACTTGTAAGTGAGTGGTTGTGTATGTGTAGGCTACAAGGTCAGAACTTGCCAACTAACCAGCATATGATTGCGGACTCACTACCATGTCTTAACAAATACATGGAGTGATCAGGGGATCAAATTTTACTCAAAAATTCAAAGTGATCGGAATCGCTTCAAATCAAACGAGAGAGTAGACCTCGTCGTTGCGAACCCAACGCAACTCGTTTGGGTTCAAACGGACATCGGGAGTGAGAGATATCACGTTCTGTTCAAAATAGCAAACATACAAAAAAGGGATGTTGACTGTACAGTCCGTACAGTCTGTACAAACGATGACATGGAAGGCTGTACGATGACGTAGTAGACAGTTATTGGATAGTTGGCATGTGACATGGTTTTTTGGTAGAGAATGGGATGGCAACACCTGGCCCAATCAATGGCCACCATGTGTCACCTATTTGTTGGTTAAAATCTTTGAACTTAGCAGGAGTCGACCCCGTGACCTCCGAGGCAGGGTAAAGCTTTGGGAAAGGCCGCCCAACTGGTGCACCCACACATGTTACTTGATATATATATGCATTGCATTGTATTTAACATTGTTTAAATGTATGTTGGGGCATGGACCGGGCTGGGGCTAAGCCCTGGCCCGTGGTTATATGTTATATTGTATACGACCGGAGCTACGACGGTTAGACCCACCGTAACTATGTTATAACCGTTTGATTAATGTGTGGTTTGGTATGCCATGTTACCAACATATATATGCATGCGGGTTTAACATTACGGTTATAAATGGTTTTAAAAACTTAAGCCCTGTTGTGTTATAGCGCGGTCATGTGACGACCATGTGCCCACGAGCCTTGGTAGTTATGGTCGGCGCGTAATTGTTCGACAGTTTGGACTGGTTGTGTGTTTGCGCCTGGTGCCAATTTTTTAGGCTTTAAATTGCGTGTGGGCTAGGTTGAGCAAGGGGAGGTGCATTTTGTAGATGCAGAGACATCAAGCTTGAAGGGGAGAC
>JZKD02S0176365.1:0-11004 GCA_000966675.3 Picea glauca
AAGACATGCTAAAAATCCTTTAAGTCATTTTTTACAAGCTCATGAGGTGAAAATTCTACAGTTTTATCTTATGGTTGAAGGAAAGACTCTGAATACATAAAATCTCACTAAAATGACCATAATCTATCTAAACAATTTGAGTCCCTATCAAACTAAAACATCTATCATCACTAAGAAAAACGTCTTTTGTATCACATTCATTAGGAACAAAACAAGATGGATTTTTACATAGAAACATGATAATATTCTATAGAATTGATAAGACACTTAATATTAGAAGAATTAGAAGTTTCATTGACAAAAATAAAAATGCACATGTCTATGAGAAAATGAGTTAGAAGGATGATCAAGATTGTTCTTATTCTTCCTCATTGTTGCTTCTAAGGCTTCCATCTTGTTGAAACATTTAGACTCCATATGGCCATTTTTCCCACAAAAATTAAAATGTATCTTAGTGGTTTTACCTTTTGATTTAGTTCCTTTATTACCACTTGGAGTAGGAGTTAACTGAGAGGGTTCCATTGTTTTGTTTTTTATTGCAAAGATATTTATTCTTCACATCCTTGGGGCCTTACTTATATTGTGAAACTAAGGATTTATTACAAGTAACTATAGTGCTAATTAACCAAAGGTGAAAGATTTTATATTTCTCTCTAATTAGAAAATCAAAAAATGATTCAATCGAGTGCAATTTGTGAGTATCCCCTTAACTAGTAAGTTCATATCTAGTATATTGAAAACTAGACATAAAAGTAGATTAGGAACTGCTAAGRTTACCAAGAATTACATATATAAGTTGGTCATGTTCCTTCTTTATATTACATTATGAGAGTAAAAGTTAAAGTGTTTTAAACTTAGATAAAGAATCCTCAATGCAAGAGAAATTGCTAACATTTAAAGAGATTAATTGATTTTTCATCTAGTGATCTCATATCTCATTATGTTGACCAAACACAATATCCTACTTTTTCCAAGCTACGTCTAAGTTCTCAATTCCTCAAAGGTGAAATTGTACATAACTGAAGATTAACATCGCTATCAATCAATGTGATAAACCACTTTTTATTGTCACAATTAGATGTTTTTAATCCATCAGTGGGGTAGCTTATGTTCACAAGGTGACTTGTTAAAGCCCCTTACTTCATAGTAAATCATCTATATGGGATTTCTGTGATAGGTAGTTAGAATTTTTGGGTGGTATATCACTTGGATTCACCATGTTATAATATGATGGTAATATTATTTCAAAAGTATAAACTAACTATTCAAATGGAAAAGACTCAAAAAATAGACAATTTAAACTTTTGGTAGTGACCCAAAACTTTTGAACTGTCTAAAAACTAGCCTTAAGAAGAAATTTGAAATGATAAAATTGGGATTTTTGCACTATTTCCTTTGCCTCCAGGGTTTGAAAAACAAGGAAGGAATTTTTATTTCCTAGTCTAAGTATTCTTGTGACCTTCTTCATCGCTTTCACATGGAAGATTGTAAATCATCACGTTCTCCCTTCCATTCTGAAGTCAAACTTGCTACCACCTACATTTGTCCCGAAGTTGATGCCAGTTTGAATCGTCAGTTACTTGGTAGCCTCTTATACTTGACTCATATCCACCATGATATTTCGTTTATTATTGTCCTTGTTTCCTGGTATATGCAAACACCCCATGAAAGTCATTGGAAAGTAGTTGAAAGGATATTGCGGTATGTCTAGGGTACATTTTAGTTCGAGATACATAACAATTCAAGGGGGACTCTTTTATTTGTTGGTTTCACTCATTCATATTGATATGGTGACTATGATGATCAAAAGTCTACTCCATGTTTTGTTTTTAGCCTTGATTCAAGACTTGTCACTTGGGCATATAAAAAACAACAAGTTATTGCACTTTCTTTAGCAAAAGCAAAGTACCGAGTAGCGGTTAATGCAAGATGCAAGTAAGTAAATATTTTGAATTACATAGATCCTTTTAGATATTGTATTATCATAGAATCATCCGACTAGCCTCTGGTGTGACATTCAGAGTGCCATCTAGCTTGCGAAAGACCTAGTTTAATATCAATGCAATAAACGCATCGAGCTACACATGCACTTCATCAGAAATCTCATTCATGATCAAGTTATTGAAGTGCTATTTTTCCCTATAAAAGATCAAGTTTCATACATTTTCACAAAGTCTCTTACAAAACCAAAATTTTCCAAACTTCGATTTATGTTAGGAGTTCAGGAAATTGTCATTCATGGGGGATAGGATATAATTCTTACTTCCTTCTCCTATTGTGTCTCCTTTGTAAATCCTTCAATACTATCCCAACTTGTTCTTAAGGGGGAATGTTAGGATATTTAGACACATAGGAGTTATTTAAGATCAACTTGGTCTAATGTATCATTAGGTAAATGTGTGTTTCTTTAGTATGCATTTGTAGAACTAGGAAACCTGATGGTCACGATATGTTCCTGACATATAGTGATCTAATGAATCATATTCTCCTTTATCTTAATGGCTACATTGATCCATKTCTTAGCATCCGATGGGTCCATGATCTCTATTTAAAGAGCATGGAGGGTCATTTGTCGATGATTAATTGTGAGAAAATCTCTTGTAAATCTCTCTGTAAATTTTTCTTTTGCATTAATAAATTTCTCCAAATRACCACATTGGTTGGGGCCATGGATGTTTCCTCGTAGTGTTTTTACCATGTGAAAAMATCGGTGTGTTAATATTTGATTTATTTGTGTGAGTGGTCACCCAAGGTGTTCGTCCTMTATTGGAATACCTTTGTTGTYGAACAAATCGTTTTCTTTGAAACAATATCTAATTTTGACATTGACTTGTCTTGTTTCATGAGTCCATAAAAAGTATGTATGTTCAACACAACACATATATCTCATRACAAGCTAGTTGGGTGATAATTTCATTAAGTTTGATCAAAATTTAACATAATAAAAAATATTCCTTTTCCATTAATTCTTTGTTTGTTCTTCACATACCAATGATGGTCTATTTTGTTTTCTCGTGTAGAAAATTATCAATCGTTGTCATTCTTCATAAAATATTTGGATAAATCAATGTAGTTTGAATAATAACATTACTCTTTTGTTGTCCAATAATGTTGAAAGAATAAATTGTAAGTGTTGATCTATAAATATTCATAAATAGTCTGTTGTATATAATTTTGGCTACATTATATATACAGTGTGAGTGGGACTATTGGTTAAGAACATATGTTTCCTCTTTTAGGTCACAAGTTCAAATCGAGAGGGAAGTAGGGTATGAAATATCATAGGTTCTTAGACAACGCTTGCTTGTCGTGATTCCTGCCGAGTTCAGAAGGCATCTGAACCACACAATTATATAGACAAGAGCATACGCCTAATGGGCTAGAGAAAACCAAATTAATGGAGCAAATTGGCAACATAGATTGGATTTCAATACTATATAATTGTGGTAGGGGAAGGGAACTTATAAGAAGATATCTCTGGCACCATATGAAAAAAAACAAATCTGATTTATATGTTGCACCTCAACAAGAGTACATCTATAACTATGTTTTATCACTAATATCAACTAAATCTTTGTTGAATCTCATGTGGGATGCATTTGGTTGTTGACATATGTCACTTTGTTTTATCAGTAATATCAACTAAATATGTATTGAATCTGATGTGGGATGCATTTGGTTATTGATGGATGCACATCATTATGTTTGATATGCACAAAAGGTCTTTATATAAATTTTGATTTTTTGTTGCAATCTAAATTTGTAAGATGATGATGATGAACATCTATTGAGACCAATTTGTCTATCCACCTTAAGAAAGTAAGAGATTACTTCAATTTTTTTAAAATTGTATTTATATGCTCAAAAAGAATTGAAAGATGTCTTCCGAGATCACCATAGTTTTGGGAGGTTAGGAAGGTTTATATTGTGGCAAATAATTTCAAATTGATATATAATTTGGGAATAGGAAGGACAATCTAAGAGGAAGTATTTTTCATCTTCAATCCTCTTTGTGTCACAAATATGACATATTCTTTCCTCCCACTATGTCTTTGGAATTGTCCAATGTCTGGTTTCACTATGTAGCTAGTGAGAGTTTGTTTTTATTTTAGCATTGTTTATTTTCTTCTTTGCATTTATCAAAACTAGGAGTTAATTTTGATCTTCTAAATTAGGGTTGACTACCTCCTTGTAGCATATTAGTTCCTTTTATTCTATAATTGACACATATTCTCCTTAAATTTAAAAGTGATAATATTTGGTATTATGTATGATGGCTTCTTCAGGTATTGGCTTGAGGAGCTTGTGGTTTTGGCTAGAGTTTGAAGCAATTTTGACGATCGTCTTGTTGTCCACCTATTTCTTATACACATCTATAGTAAATGCTCTTTGTCATAACATCATCTCGAGCTCATCTGTAACATGTGGTAACAAAGAAGTCACTATTGGATTTTAACTTTAGTTGTGTGTTTTTACAATGCATTCACTAGAAAAAAATTAACTTTAGTTGTGTGTTTTTACAATGCACTCACTAGAAAAATTAAATGGTATTTTTGAGTTCAGATTGGTTGAAACTTTAAATATTATGATAGAATATTTTTCCTTGTATTTATTATATTGATTAGATAGCTACCATTATCAATGGAAATTGGCCATAAGTTGCTTTTTTTAGTTCACCTTGGTTGAAACTTTAGGTATTATGATAGCAGATTTTTTCCTTGGATTTATTATATTGATGAGATAGCTACCATTATCAATGACAATTGGCCATAAATTCGATTCAACCATTTTCAACTGATTGCCATAAAGCGAAACCTCCTGCTGCTGCCATAAAGCGAACATCTGCCTTGTTTGGCTGACTTGGACTTCCAGATGAACTATTTCACGCATAGAGACAANAAGAACTGCATCTTTGATGGAGGCCCTTATTTCTTCAAATCTATTGGAATCTTTTTGCGGTTTTGCATGGAGAAGTTTAGCCCTAAAACAAAGGATTTTGGACATGCCCCAGTGTTGATATGACTCTATTACCTACCACAAGAGTTCTGGCTGGAAGAGGTGTTGACGGGCATTGGATATACCATCGACGTATAGGTCAAAACTTCAGAGGAAACAAATCAACGAAGATACACCTCCTATGCGTGCATCTATGTCTAACTGAACATTTTGAAGTCGTTACCAGGATCCATTGCCTTGGAATACCATGATGAGGAGTGACTACAAACCATTGACTATGAGCACATACTGTTCTGATGTAGGAAATTCCATGAGCACAGGAACCTCTTCAGAGATTGCCCCCTCAACTTGACAAGAAAGGATGAAAACCCAGAAATAAGCAAGACTAAAGATGGCTTCATCTGTGTAGCAGGGAGATGCAGACAGGGGGGGAGGAGAACGACATCCACGACCAATAAGGACTCGCCTTGCAACAACCCATTCGATGTTGTACAACAGATTCCAGAGAACATGGATGCCCCATAGGTCCCTTCTATAGTGAAAGCGCAACAAAACCAAGAGAAAGGGAAAGTGGTGGACACCCTAGGTATTGAGAAAACCTCTTCCTTACCAATCTCCAATACCATGACAGTAGAACCCTCAGAGACAATAGATGGTGATGCCTAAATGGACCTAGATGAGCAGGATTTAGCTGGAGTAGATTTGGAACATCTAGAACAAGCTTACTGACACCAGAAATTATACACCATCCCTCTAGACCAACTGCGGAAAGTCCACAAAGTCTTCCTCAAATCTATAGCAGGTTCCCCCACCAGATCCAGTTCGGGTCTGGGAATACAGGGGAATACACTAAAAGAGAAATACAAAACTCCGAAAGATGAAAAGAAAAGGGGGAGTAAATCCACCCAGAAGCTCATACAGGAGATTGGACACTTCATGGTCAACTTAGGTTAGATTCATCTCATTTCTGACAACTTTCCCCCTCTCCCTTCCCCATCCTCATCATGAAGATCATCTCTTGGAATATAAGGGGACTCAATGGTCATAGTAAGTAAAGGCTACTACGAGAGATTATCATAGTGGAACAACCAGACATCATGTTACAACAAGAAACAAATTGCACAACAGAGGAAATGGAAAGAGTTCTCTCCTACTGTTGGAAGAAAGGGAAAGACATCTACACTAATGCAATGGGATCCGCAGGAGGCCTGGNAGATTCTAGAGAACATGGATGCCCCATAGGTCCCTTCTATAGCGAAAGCGCAGCAAAACCAAGAGAAAGGGAAAGTGGTGGACACCCTAGGTATTGAGAAAACCTCTTCCTTACCAATATCCAATACCACGACAGTAGAACCCTCAGAGACAATAGATGGTGATGCATAAATGGACCTAGATGAGCAGGATTTAGTTGGAGTAGATTTGGAACATCTAGAACAAGCTTACAGACACTAGAAATTATACACCATCCCTCTAGACCAACTGCGGAAAGTCCACAAAGTCTTCCTCAAATCTACAATAGGTTCCGCCACCAAATCCAGTTTAGGTCTTGGAATACAGGGGAATACACTAAAAGAGAAACAAAAGACTCTGAAAGAGGAAAAGAAAAGGGGGAGGAAATCCACCCAGAAACTCATACAGGAGATTGGACACTTCATGGTCAGCTTAGGTTAGATTCATCTCATTTCTGACAACTTTCCCCCTATTCCTTCCCCATCCTCATCATGAAGATCATATATTGGAATATAAGGGGACTCAACGGTCATAGTAAGCAAAGTCTACTACGGGACATTATCATAGTGGAACAACCAAACATCATGTTACAACAAGAAACAAATTGCACAATAGAGGAAATGGATAGAGTTCTCTCCTACTGTTGGAAGAAAGGGAAGGACATCTACACTAATGCAATGGGATCCGTAGGAGGCCTGGCAATTCTCTCGAACCCGAGTTAAGTGACCATGGAAAATTTCTTCAAAACCAGGTTGCCCATCTCAGTGACCTATCGAATTATTGGCTCCAACAAGCCTCGATACATCACAAATGTTTACGGACCAACCACACCAAGGGACAAAAATGCCTTCATTAGGAACCTAGAGGGACTTGCCACCCTCACCTCCGGAAGCAAATGGATTCTTGGAGGAGATTTTAATTTGATATGCAATCTAGACGAGAAAAGAGGTGGAACTCGTAGAATCATGGTAGAGTCAGGGAAATTTCAAGGTGTAATCGATAATTTAGGCCTCATTGATATGAAAACACTAAATGGACTCTTTACCTGCATGAACCGAAGATTAGGAGCCCATCAGGTAGCTTTCCGACTAGATCGCTTCCTCATCTTTGATTCCCATTTAATGGAGGGAACAACTTTAGAAGATCACATCCTTGATGCCCACGGATCGACTCATTGGCCCATCCAACTGTGGCTCGACATTCCAACCTCTCCAGGATGTAATCCCTTCAGATTCGAATGGTTTTGGCTCCAAGATGTACAGATTCCAACAGAAACTCAAAAACTTCAAGCAACGACTCAAATCATGGAACAAACAAACCTTCGATAATATATTTGAAGACCAACAACAATTAANTTCCAGAGAACATGGATGCCCCATAGGTCCCTTCTATAGTGAAAGCGCAGCAAAACCAAGAGAAAGGGAAAGTGGTGGACACCCTAGGTATTGAGAAAACCTCTTCCTTACCAATCTCCAATACCATGACAGTAGAACCCTCAGAGAAAATAGATGGTGATGCCTAAATGGACCTAGATGAGCAGGATTTAGCTGGAGTAGATTTGGAACATCTAGAACAAGCTTACTGACACCAGAAATTATACACCATCCCTCTAGACCAACTGCGGAAAGTCCACAAAGTCTTCCTCAAATCTATAGCAGGTTCCCCCACCAGATCCAGTTCGGGTCTGGGAATACAGGGGAATACACTAAAAGAGAAATACAAAACTCCGAAAGATGAAAAGAAAAGGGGGAGTAAATCCACCCAGAAGCTCATACAGGAGATTGGACACTTCATGGTCAACTTAGGTTAGATTCATCTCATTTCTGACAACTTTCCCCCTCTCCCTTCCCCATCCTCATCATGAAGATCATCTCTTGGAATATAAGGGGACTCAACGGTCATAGTAAGTAAAGGCTACTACGAGAGATTATCATAGTGGAACAACCAGACATCATGTTACAACAAGAAACAAATTGCACAACAGAGGAAATGGAAAGAGTTATCTCCTACTGTTGGAAGAAAGGGAAAGACATCTACACTAATGCAATGGGATCCGCAGGAGGCCTGGCAATTCTCTCGAACCCGAGTTAAGTGACCATGGAAAATTTATTCAAAACTAGGTGGTCCATCTCAACGACCTATCGACTTATTGGCTCCAACAAGCCTCGATACATCACAAATGTTTACGGACCAACCACACCAAGGGACAAAAATGCCTTCGTTAGGAACCTAGAGGGACTTGCCACCCTCACCTCTGGAAGCAAATGGATTCTTGGAGGAGATTTAAATTTGATATGCAATCTGGACAAGAAAAGAGGTGGAACTCGTAGAATCATGGTAGAGTCAGGGAAATTTCAAGGTGTAATCGATAATTTAGGCCTCATTGATATGAAAACACCAAATGGAATATTTACCCGCACGAACCGAAGATTAGCTGCCCATCATGTAGCTTTCTGACTGGATCGCTTCCTCATCTTTGATTCCCATTTAATGGAGGGAACAACCTTGGAAGCTTGCATCCTTGATTCCCACGGATCGGCTCATTGGCCCATCCAACTGTGGCTTGACATTCCAACCTCTCCAGGATGTAAGCCCTTCAGATTCGAACGGTTTTGGCTCAACCACCCAGATTTTCAACAAAATACCCACACTTGGTGGAAGGATGTTCTCCATCCTCTATGGCTCCAAGATGTACAGATTCCAACATAAACTCAAAAAATTCAAGTAACGACTCAAATCATGGAACAAACAAACCTTCGGTAATATATTTGAATCCCAACAACAATTAAAGGAACAAATGAGCTTCCTATAGAGACAAATCAAAGATCAGGGCATCTCTGAGGAAGCCACAATAAGCCAAAAGCTAGAGGAAAGAAGAGTCCAAGAGGANATGGATGCCCCATAGGTCCCTTCTATAGCGAAAGCGCAGCAAAACCAAGAGAAAGGGAAAGTGGTGGACACCCTAGGTATTGAGAAAACCTCTTCCTTACCAATATCCAATACCATGACAGTAGAACCCTCAGAGACAATAGATGGTGATGCATAAATGGACCTAGATGAGTAGGATTTAGTTGGAGTAGATTTGGAACATCTAGAACAAGCTTACAAACACCAGAAATTATACACCATCCCTCTAGACCAATTGCGGAAAGTACACAAAGTCTTCCTCAAATATACAATAGGTTCCACCACCAAATCCAGTTTAGGTCTTGGAATACAGGGGAATACACTAAAAGAGCAACACAAAACTCTGAAAGATGAAAAGAAAAGGGGGAGGAAATCCACCCAGAAGCTCATACAGGAGATTGGACACTTCATGGCCAGCTTAGGTTAGATTCATCTCATTTCTGACAACTTTCCCCCTCTCCCTTCCCCATCCTCATCATGAAGATCATCACTTGGAATATAAGGGGACTCAATGGTCATAGTAAGCAAAGGCTACTATGGGAGATTATCATAGTGGAACAACCAAACATCATGTTACAACAAGAAACAAATTGCACAACAGAGGAAATGGATAGAGTTCTCTCCTACTGTTGGAAGCAAGGGAAGGACATCTACACTAATGCAATGAGATCCGTAGGAGGCCTGGCAATTCTCTCGAACCCGAGTTAAGTGACCATGGAAAATTTCTTCAAAACCAGGTTGTCCATCTCAGCGACCTATCGAATTATTGGCTCCAACAAGCCNGTAGATTTGGAACATCTAGAACAAGCTTACAGACACCAGAAATTATACACCATCCCTCTAGACCAACTGCGGAAAGTCCACAAAGTCTTCCTCAAATCTACAATAGGTTCCACCATCAAATTCAGTTTAGGTCTTGGAATACAGGGGAATACACTAAAAGAGAAACAAAAGGCTCTGAAAGAGGAAAAGAAAAGGGGGAGGAAATCCACCCAGAAACTCATACAGGAGATTGGACACTTCATGGTCAGCTTAGGTTAGATTCATCTCATTTCTGACAACTTTCCCCCTCTCCCTTCCCCATCCTCATCATGAAGATCATATCTTGGAATATAAGGGGACTCAACGGTCATAGTAAGCAAAGTCTACTACGGGACATTATCATAGTGGAACAACCAAACATCATGTTACAACAAGAAACAAATTGCACAACAGAGAAAATGGATAGAGTTCTCTCCTACTGTTGGAAGCAAGGGAAGGACATCTACACTAATGCAATGGGATACGTAGAAGGCCTAGCAATTCTCTCGAACCCGAGTTAAGTGACCATGGAAAATTTCTTCAAAACCAGGTTGTCCATCTCAGCGACCTATCGAATTATTAGCTCCAACAAGCCTCGATACATCACAAATGTTTACGGACCAACCACACCAAGGGACAAAAATGCCTTCATTAGGAACCTAGAGGGACTTGCCACCCTCACCTCCGGAAGCAAATGGATTCTTGGAGGAGATTTTAATTTGATATGCAATCTAGACGAGAAAAGAGGTGGAACTCGTAGAATCATGGTAGAGTCAGGGAAATTTCAAGGTGTAATCGATAATTTAGGCCTCATTGATATGAAAACACTAAATGGACTCTTTACCTGCATGAACCGAAGATTAGGAGCCCATCAGGTAGCTTTCCGACTAGATCGCTTCCTCATCTTTGATTCCCATTTAATGGAGGGAACAACTTTGGAAGATCACATCCTTGATGCCCACGGATCGACTCATTGGCCCATCCAACTGTGGCTCGACATTCCAACCTCTCCAGGATGTAATCCCTTCAGATTCGAACGGTTTTGGCTCCAAGATGTACAGATTCCAACAGAAACTCAAAAACTTCAAGCAACGACTCAAATCATGGAAC
>JZKD02S0176365.1:11014-24498 GCA_000966675.3 Picea glauca
AAAAATAGGAATTAATATTAGTAAAACAAAATAGAGTGATGTAAGTAAGTAAAAAAACATAAAAAAAAATAGGAATTAGTATTAGTAAAACAATTAAGTAGACACTCATAAATATGATGATAAATCTCATTTGAACTTGATAGGAAATCCAAAAAGGAATATCTTACACTATATTTGTGCGTCTTTTGATAAATGTTTGAAATATCACCCATAAATGAATCACCATTGAAACTTTGAGTATTGTGTTTGTGTTTGAAACATAAATAAATAAGAATTTAAYCTAGTTTGCAAATAATTAAAATTGAATTTTTAATTGTAATCACTAAAAGAATATAATTTATAATTATTATCAATAGATATTTTTCCTTAATTTTGTTTATGCTTAAATATTGGTAAAACTAATCGTTCTTCTGGAATTAAATGAAAAAACACAAATATTCAAAGTGATAAATTTATTGCATTTACAAACCCCTTCAAGAGAGTAATCTAGTGTATATTATACCGATATGTTTAATATGTTAGACAAAATCTCTTCTATATAGTCTCAACAACAAGATGATAATGATGAACTGCATTGCTAATTGGCTAGAAAAGAGCATACACCTAATGGGTGAGATAAAAAAAATTAATGGAGCAAATTGGAGACATAGATTGGAATTTAGTACTATCTAACTATGGTAGGGCCATGACACGTCTAAGAACATATCTCCGTGACCCTTGGCACCATATGAAAAAAATCAAATGTTATTTATATGTTGCAGTTGAACAAGAGTACCATTTGGTTATCAATCGATGCACGTTGTTATGTTTGACCTGCACAAAAGCACTTCATACAAATCCTCATTTTTTGTTGAAATTTAAATTTATATAGGTACATGCTACCACCGATGTCATGTAGACATCTCTATTAAATTATCTTTTTGATCTTTGTGAGTGCCTCGTATCAAGCTCCTCTATGATGGGTAAGAGAGAAGTCACTATTGGATTTCATCTTTAGTTGTGTGTTTTTCTATTGCATTCATTAGAAAATCTAAATCGTATTTTTCAGTTTGGAATNAAAAAAAATAGGAATTAGTATTAGTAAAACAATTAAGTAGACATTGATATATATTATGATAAATCTCATTTGAATTTGATAAGAAATCCAAAAAAAATATCTTACACTACATTCGTGTGTTTTTTGATAAATGTTTGAAATATCAAGAATAAATGAATCACTATTGAAACTTTGATTATTGCGTTTGTGTTTGACACATAAATAAATAATAATTTAACCTAGTTTGTAAATAATTAAAATTGAATTTTTAAATTTAATCACTAAAAGAATAAAATTGATAATTATTATCAATAGATATTTTTTCTTGATTTTGTTTATTATTAAATATTGGTAAAACTAATAGTTCTTGTGAAATTAAATGAAAAACCACAAATCTTCAAAGTGATAAATTTGCTACATTTACAAACCTCTTCGAGAGAGTAATCTACTGTATATTCTACTGATATGTTTGATATGTTAGACAAAATCTCTTCTAGCTAGTCTCAAAAGCAAGCTGATAATGATGAACTGCATCRCTAATGGGCTAGAAARGAGCGTACACCTAATGGGTGAGAKAAAACMAAATTAATGGAGMAAATTGGAGACATAGATTGGAATTTARTACTATCTAACTATGATAGGGCCACGACACGTCTAAGAACATATCTCCCTGACCCTTGGCACCATATGAAAAAAATCAAATGCGATTTATATGTTGCAGTTGAACAAGAGTACCATTTGGGTTTCGATCGATGCACATCGTTATGTTTGACCTGCACAAAAGCACTTCATACAAATCCTCATTTTTTGTTGAAATTTAAATTTATATAGGTACATGCTACCACCGATGTCCTGCAGACATATCTATTAAATGATCTTTGTGATCTTTGTGAGTGTCTCATATCAAACTCCTCTGTGATGGGTAAGAGAGAAGTCACTATTGGATTTCATCTTTAGTTGTGTGCTTTTCTATTGCATTCACTAGAAAATCTAAATGGTATTTTTCAGTTTGGAATGGTTGAAACTTTAGATACTATAATATTACATTTTTACCTTGGATTATATTTTTTAAATAACTAACATTATCAATAGAAGTTGATCGAAAATTCGATTCAACTATTTGAAATTTATGGGTTCCTATTACTATTTTTTTTTATAACTGATGTGACAGATTTTTGATGAGATGATAGAAAAGGAACATCGATATGCTACAAATGTCTATTGTCAATATTACATAAAAAGTCTTCGTTCATAAACCACACGTATTGCTTAAAAGTCGCCGTTCTGTAACGCATTTCACGTTCAAAGTTGCGATTTTAAATTGATTGTTTCAACTTAGTGGGTTGAAGAAAGTTTAAACGAGTGTAGGGAGAGCGCGAAGAATACGAGAGGGGTTGGGATGCCTGACTCAACTTTTCTCCCGTGTTGAATTCACCAGTTGGCTCTTCTCCCGTGTTGAATTCACTACCCTGACTCCATAGTGTCAACGTAGAGTAGACGGTATATGCGTAGAAATGGGTTTCGGGAGGTAATCTAAAAGTAAGACATATGACTAGAGGTCCTTCTCCGGATGTATATATTGCAGAAAGGTCGTAGATGCAGTTTTTTTAAACAGTTAATTTCGATATCTTCCTTTTATTTTTCACTGTAAGTTAGTCTCGATATTTTTGCGTTATTAAAAATAAAGTGATTAATTTTTTTCACTCTTGTTCTTATTTTGATATTTTTCAAGGGTATAAATTTTTTCACTATGTTTATGAAATTCTTATTTATTTTGATATTTTTCAAGGGTATAAATTTTTTCACTATGTTTATGGAAGGGTTGTTAAACTTAACATGAACATAAAGTCAAATAGAAGTTTTTAAATATAATGGCAAGGAATCTTTAAATATAATTAGGAGTTTTTAAATACACTTTGATATTAAATAAATGTTTAAAGTGTTAAGTGCTTTTGTTTTATTATGCTATATATATATAAATTATTGCATCGAAATATCAGATAATATTAAGTGTATTTGTGTGACATCATTTTGGTAATATTTACAAATCAAACATTTCATATATAAAAGCATGTCTAAAAAAGTTGCTACATATGTTATTTATAACATTGTAATTAAGATTGAGCCTTGATATTAAGTATTTCTATTGTCATTAGTTAAGATTATTAATGTCAATCCTTGGGAATAACATATAGTCAATGCTTTTCCAAAAATAGAGGTGCGCTAGGGTTAAGGTAGCTTCAGCTCTGGTGCACTTGGACACCCTTGGTGGGGAAAAATGATCCCAAGCGAGGGAGGGTCATGAGGCACCTCCTACAGTCACACGGCGGCGCATGGAAACAAAGGCGGGCACCCAACCTTTGAACCACCGCTAGATCTTCGCTCTCAGCTTCTCTTTGAGGGTACATTCAAGGACAAGGAAATGGACATCGACTCAGGGAATGCTCCAACAAGAGCAACGTGACCCTGGATACCTGGAAAGTGTATTCCTCAAGCGCCGCAAGCATCGAAATATGTCATAAGAACACCCAGAATCGAAGAACATAAACAATACATGGGCGATTACGCTCTCGTCAGGAAATTTCTAGGGTTATGGCCCTCTGAACACGAGTTGGTAAAATGGATACACCAATGGTGGAAGCCCAAAGGTCATTATGATATCCAGTTGGGATCCAAAGGATTCTTCTCAATAATATTGCACAATCTGGAGGACAAGAACTACATCTTTGATGGAGGCCCTTATTTCTTCAAATCCGCTGGAATCTTTTTGCGATTTGGATGGAGAAGTTTAGCCCTGAAACAAAGGATTTTGCACATGCTCGAGTGTGGATACGACTCTATTCCCTACCACAGGAGTTCTGGCTGGAAGAGGTGTCGACGAGCATTGGAAATACCATCAACGTATAGGTCAAAACTTCAGAGGAAACAAATCAACGAAGATACACCTCCTATGCGTGCATCTACGTCTAACTGAACATTTTGAAGTCGTTACTAGGATCCATTGCCTTGGAATACCATGATGAGGACTGGCTACAAACCATTGACTATGAGCACATACCATTCTGATGTAGGAAATTCCATGAGCACAGGAGCCTCTTCAGAGATTGCCCCCTCAACATGACAAGCAAGGATGAAAACACAGAAAGAAGCAAGACTAAAGATGGCTTCATCCGTGTAGCAGAGAGATGCATATAGGGGGGGAGGAGAACGACATCCATGGCCAATAAGGAATTACCTTCCAACAACCCGTTCGATGCCCTACAACAGATTCCAGAGAACATGGATGCCCCATAGGTCCCTTCTATAGCCAAAGCACAGGAAAACCAAGAGAAAGGGAAAGTGGTGGACACCCTAGGTATTGAGAAAACCTCTTCCTTACCAATCTCCAATACCACGACAGTAGAACCCTCATAGACAATAGATGGTGATGCATAAATGGAACTAGATGAGCAGGATTTAGCTGTAGTAGATTTGGAACATCTAGAACAAGCTTACTGACACCAGAAATTATACACCATCCCTCTAGACCAACTGCAGAAAGTACACAAAGTCTTCCTCAACTCTACAATAGGTTCCACCGCTAGATCCAGTTCGGGTCTGGGAATACAGGGGAATACACTAAAAGAGAAACACAAAACTCTGAAAGATGAAAAGAAAAGGGGGAGGAAATCCACCCAGAAGCTCATATAGGAGATTGGACACTTCATGGTCAACTTAGGTTAGATTCATCTCATTTATGACAACTTTCCCCCTCTCCCTTCCCCATCCTCATCATGAAGATCATCTCTTGGAATATAAGGGGACTCAATGGTCATAGTAAGCAAAGGCTACTACGGGAGATTATCATAGTGGAACAACCAGACATCATGCTACTCCAAGAAACAAATTGCGCAACAGAGGAAATGGATAGATTTCTCTCCTACTGCTGGAAGCAAGGGAAAGACATCTACAATGATGCAATGGGATCCGCAGGAGGCCTGACAATTCTCTCGAACCCGAGTTAAGTGACCATGGAAAATTTCTTCAAAACCAGGTGGTCCATATCAGTGACCTATTGACTTATTGGCTCCAACAAGCCTCGATACATCACAAATGTTTATGGACTAGCCACACCAAGGGACAAAAATGCCTTCATTAGGAACCTGGAGGGACTTGCCACCCTCACCTCCAGAAGCAGTTGGATTCTTGGAGGAGATTTTAATATGATATGCAATCTGAACGAGAAAAGAGGTGGAACTCATAAAATCATGGTAGAGTCAGGGAAATTTCAAGGTGTAATCGATAATTTAGGCCTCATTGATATGAAAACACCAAATGGACTCTTTACCTGCACGAACCGAAGATCAGGAGCCCATCAGGTAGCTTTCTGACTGGATCACTTCCTCATCTTTGATTCCCATTTAATGGAGGGAACAACTTTGGAAGCTGGCATCCTTGACGCCCATGGATCAGATCATTGGACCATCCAACTGTGGCTTGACATTCCAGCCTCTCCAGGACATAAGCCCTTCGGATTCGAATGGTTTTGGCTCAACCACATGGGTTTTCAACAAAATACCCACACTTGGTGGAAGGATGCGTCCATCCTGCATGGCTCCAAGATGTACAGATTCCAACAGAAACTCAAAAACTTCAAGCAGCGACTCAAATCATGGAACAAACAAACCTTCGATAATACATTTGAAGCCCAACAACAATTAAAGGAACAAACGAGCATCCTATAGAGACAAATCAGAGATCAGGGCATCTCTGAGGAGCTCAGGTTGCAGGAAGCCACAATAAGCTAAAAGCTGGAGGAAAGAAGAGTCCAAGAGGAGATCTTATGGAGGAAAATGTCTTGCATCCAATGGCTATAGGAGGGAGAAATAAATACCAAATTCTTCCATAGGTCTATCCTTCAGTGAAGACATGCCAATTGCATCTTGCAGCTGGTCACAGAGGACGTGCACACTCTCCACTCTCAGGACCTAGTATCAAAGTTGGTCACCTACTACCAAGATATCTTGTCTGAACCTCCGGGGGATAGATCTCAATCCATAGCCCAAATCACTCAACATATACCCTCCACAATCATGGAAGAGAAGAATGACACACTGATAAAGCCTATTATGATCGAGGAAGTGGACCAGGCACTACATGACACTCCAATAGGAAAATATATTGGGCCGGACGGTTTCACTTCAGAATTTTTCCATCACTGCTGGACGATGGTAAGGGAGGAGGTGTGGGATATCATTGAATATTCTAGGGCTTTCGTTCAAGTCCTTCTAGCCCTCAATGCCACCTTCCTCACCCATATTCCAAAAGAAGAGAAAGTCAATCACCCAAAACAATTCCGACCTATTGCTCTCTACAATGCCATCTACAAGATACTAACAAAGGTGATATCTCGATGCCTCAAACCTATCCTTCCCTTCATCATTTCTCTTGAAAAATCATGTTACATGGAAGGAAGGAAAATCTTGGACAGCGTTATCCTTGCTCATGAAGTTATCCATTCTCTTCAGAAGACGCATTTGGTTTTGACTCTTCCTGGGTTAACTGGATCCTAAATCTCACCTCCTCTGCCTTCTTTTCAATCCTCATCAATGGAGTCCCCTCTCACCCTTTCTCACCCACACGTGGGATTAGGCAAGGGGATCCCCTGTCTCCGTTCCTTTTTATAATCATGGCGGAAGATCTAAGCCACTCCATTCAAGCCTCAATAGAAAATCATACTTTGGCAGGACTACCCTTGCATGGCATCGATCCTCCAGTCTCTCATAGTCAATTTGTTGATGATACCTTAATGATGGGATCCCCCACGGTCCAAGAGGCCCCAAAAATCCTCTCCATTGTTCAAACTTTCTGCGATGCTTCTGGAATGGATATTAACGAGTAAAAATCCCAAAAATTCTTCTCTAACACCCTAATGTCGATCCAAATCCACATTACCACATTCTTGGGTTTCAATCGAAGCTCCCTTCTGTCCAAATATATGGGTGTTCCCCTCCTCGACAAGGCCCTTAGAAACAGCTCCTAGGAAATCCTCCTCACTTCCTTCACGAAAAGGCTTGCCTCTTGGACCTATCATTCTCTCAATCTCCCCAGTCACCTTATTCTCCTCAAGTCCGTGATGCAAGCCCTGCCCATATACACCTTCTCGTCCCTAGCAGCTCCCATCTATGTTCTAAATGCTATCAGAAATCTGCAAACAAAATTTCTGTGGCAGGGATCCCAGACAGGGAAAAATTTGGTGCTGGTCAGTTGGGAAAAGATCTGCAAACCTAAGGCATAGGGGGGTTTAGGGCTAAGAGATCCGACAACTATGAACAAAGTTTTGAGCGCCAAAATTTGTTGGCAATGGCTAAAGAGACCTCAATATCTCTGGGCCAAGTTATGGAGAAGAAAGTACACTCCCAACACTATTGAAAGGAACCTAATAAGATGGAATGGGGACATACCAGGGTCCTTGATTTGGATGGCAGCCAGGCATAATCAAATTTTAATGGTTAATCATGCCTTATGGGAAATTCATAACGGTCGAACAACCTCCTTCTGGAACGACTCGTGGCATCATTTTCATGTTCTAGCACAAGATGCCTGGGCTGACACCTTCCTCACTACCCAAGCAGGTATGACGAAAGTCGCAGACTACTGGCAAGAGAAAACCTTGGGTGCCACTTGGAGAAGCTATAATTCCACTAGAGAGGACCTACATATCATAGAGCACGTGGACCTATAGCCTTGGTACAACCTAATCAACGCCAGGAAAATTCAAATTTTACAGGGAGAGGATGTAATGTACCCCAAATTTACCAAATAAAAAAAAAATTCTAGGTGCATTAAAACTTCTTTACTCTATTATACTTGATCGGTTTAAAGCTATAATCATCGCGATTATATTACAACATATTATTAATTGTAGTTCCAAGGGATTAAAACAAGGTAGTTAATCTTTCCATGAAATCGTGCCTATTACAATAATTCAATACATGTGACAACATTTTGTCATAACAGGCTAAAGTTTTCACTATGCAAGAAATTGTAATTTGGTTGTTTCCATAAGTTTATAGTAACTCTATCATAACATGGTTTCTACCTTTATCAAAGGGATCCACAAAAGTGTATACTAAAGCTCCACCTTTAAACAAGTCTTAATACTCTCCACTTCATATCCAATGAAGGAGTACTTCAAACTTATTACAACAATCCCATACACTTAAGTCTCCTTTTCTTTATTATGTCCTTATATTCCATATATCAAGAATTGTTTAATCGTTGCTGTTAGATATACAAACATTACACACACACACACACACACACACATACAGTTCTTATATCTATAGTCATACAAGGCAACGTATTTTCTTGAGTTTATATATATGAGTTATCGTATACCTTACCTGAAGTGTTTAACATTATTCAACTATGTCTATATATGGGTCTACTTGCAACAAATTATACCCTTATTGTATGTGCATTCTAACTGTTACAGGTAGTGGATGTTCTTGCCAGTTTTGTTTTTGTTACGAATCTAACAAGTAATTAAATGGACATACCATACACCAGTTGTATAATGACAGGGTTGATCGAATAATGATGCTTAGTGTTGACAGTTGGAATCCCATCAGGCATGATAGGTCATAACCCTAATACATATTGTCCAGTGTTAGCACTTGGTAAATTTCCTAGAGGTTGAAAAAGAAGAAATCCACAAAGGTAACTTATCCAACCACTTTTAAAGCTGGGATCTAGCCCTTCCATCTTCAGAGAGGGATCTCTCTATATGATTTAGCTATGTTTCAATTTTAGATATTAGGCTAGGTAAATAAATCTGTAGGTTATGTTTGTCAAAGTGTTTTAAATTGGTTGAGACAGTCTACACTTCCATTGGGCTATGGGGTCTGTATTTAATTAAATATGAAATACCACCAGAAACGAGAACAAAAGACTTCCATAGGGCGAGATAATATACTCACTGGATCTTTTAGTAGCTTAAATGATGAACATAAGAAAATATGAGAAAGATAAATTCAACTAAGAAGCAGTTAAGAATTTCGTAATTGAAAACATCAGAAGATAAACATTAAAATATTTAAAGTTGGAAACAAGGTATCCAAGATAAATCCTGTAACATACGTTACTATTAAAGATTAGTTTTAGAAAACAAAATGATCACAAAGCAAGAAGAACATTCAACTTAGAGAATAACATCACCAGTGAATACACGCAAGAATCCTGTAAAAGTGCCTCCTTTTCATTAATGGCAAATCTCTTCAAAAATTGTTACAGTTTGATAGCTTTAGGGTGTAAAGATCAACAACCCCCAATACTTCGAAAGGTGAAGTATATATAATTCTAATTACAATCGTTCCTGTCATAACTGATCAGGACGTGCCAATTCTATTTTTAGTTTAACTAATTTAATTAATCAAACTGCTTGATGACTTGGTGCAAATTTGCATGTGGTATTTCTGGGTAGGCTATTGATGAATCCTTTTGCATGACCTCATTTGACTGGACAGGTGACTGGACCTTGGACATCTCATCTGCTAATCGAGCAGATCGCATAGTTCCTCCCATCTGAGATGACTAGACATAGTGACTTTGAGCAATCTTCGATACAATTCGTCCATTTCTGTATACTTGGTGAATGTGGGCTTAGTGAGGAATATGTATCGGATCTTGTGTTGGATGCTGATGTCCAACTGAAGAGCATCCAGGAATGCTTTGCCAGTGATGCTCCCTTGTATACCAGCAAACTTTGAACTGTCCTTAGACACTTCAGATAGTCTCTTTTTGTAATCTGGGAGTGTCATCAGTTTATCATTAATAACCTTGAGACCGGGGAGACCTTTCTTCTAGAGAGACTTGATCTTGTTGAAGAATTTCTGTACTCTGAGTTCCATGGTCTGAACCTTTTCTTCTAGTTGAAGCATTAATCCCCTCTTGGTCAAATCTCTTTTAACCTCAAGGATAGTCTCTGTTCTGTCCTCGATCTTCAACTCTTCTAGCTCTTCTCTGGTCTTAGAATTTAGGAATTTGATGATCTCATTTGCCTGAGTTGGTCTATCTCCTAATTCTACTCTGATATTTTCAATTGCTTGTTTGCTCCTCTGGACCAACTCATTCTGTTCAAACATAATTTGGATCATAGGCCATATCTCATTTATGGACTTTGTGATGTCTGTCCATACATTCTCTTTGACCTCAGCCAGAGTTTTCCCTGCCACTGTTTGCTTTTGGAGCTGCTGTAGCTCCTGGTTGAGCTTCTCTGTTATCTGATTTTCTTTGGACAGGTTGGTCTGGAAAGAATTCTTGAGTTCCTGGAGTCTCTCAACTTCCTTCTTAAGCCTGCTGATTTCTGTCTCTTGCAGGTTCATCTTTTCCATGGATTTGGCGAGATCGACTGTCCCCTCTTGTGGTGTCGCTGGTGTTGCGGATGGGATTGCTGTTACTGTTGCTATGCTTGTCCCTGAGATTGGGATGGCAGTCAATGGAATGGATTCCATAGACTTCAGTTTCTCTTTGTCCTTTAACAATTTTTCCATCTCGGTTTCCATTTCTTTGAGCTGTGTGTTCTGCTCCATGAGCAGCTTAAGCATTTCATCCTTCTCGCCCTCTTTCTCTGCTATTTCCCTCGCCTGTGAGTCTTCTGTGGGCGAGAGTTTCAAATGTTTCCTTAGAGTGGTGATGTCTGTATTCTTCTTCTTTATCATCTCCTCTGCAACTTTCATGTTGGAGGGGTCGTAGTCGATCTTGAGGACCAACTCCTCCAAAGTTTTAATTCTGTAGTCTTTTGCGAAGGATGATATCTTCTCCAGCTTGAGTTGTGTCTGAGCATTGTTCAATGATACCTGAAATTTTGCTGCAGAGGCTGAAGCATGTGCCAATGTATGAAATACCATCTCCCCTGTCTGTTTATGCAGATCCATCTGATCTACTGGGTGCACGTCCTTCGTCTGGAATTCGAAGGTGGCCCTCTTGTAGTCTGTGATTACCTTGGGATCTGGTACCTGCGCCTGGAGGAAGGCCATGTGCATCCTTCCCTTTTCTGTGTCAAATGCAGACAATAGCCTGTGCTACGCAGTTGACGTTTGCTTTCAAAACTGAGCATAAGTACTGCTGGTAAGAGTCTGATTCTTTTTCTTAATCATTTTGTACTTCTCAAAGATGCTCAATTTGGGCACAGTCTTGCTCGGTTGAGTGTCCAGGGGGGAGCCTGAGGATTTCTTCGGTACTACTGGGGTGATTTCCTTATGAATGACCATCCTAAAGGGTGGAATAATAGGTTTGACCACTGTGGTATGCGAGACTTCTATTTCTCCGGTTGGACCAGGAACTGTGTTTGTCTTGAGCCTCTTAGTGTGCAACTGGAACTCTTCAGACGACACCTTCGTGACAGGGGAAGATGATTCTTGTCGGGTCATTTTTTCTTTAGGGACTTGTGGCGTGGAAGTTGGAAGTACAGTGGTCGGGGGAACCTGCTGTTCCACTTCGACCAAGGTGTCAGGCATCCACACTGTCTGATTGGCAAATTTTTCAATCTCAGTCTTAGACTCGTGAACATACGAGATGTTTTTATTTTTCACCCGCATTTCTGAAATGATCCCGCATGGATCATAGTGCCATGGGAAACTCATAAGGAATTTCATTTCTTTCAACATTCTGTCAGCTTCTTCTCCGGCGCCTCGACTGTTGCAAATGAAGGAGCCAATCTGCCCCTTGATTCAAAGCTGTTGTTTTTTCTTCAAAGATACGAAATGAATATCATCTGAATTCATGATCTGCCATATGTATTCTAAAGCAAAGATTCTTACCGGCACATATTTGGGCAGCTTGTAGGGTGCCAACTTGCACCCGAATACTCTGATCTCGGTGTGGTTTTGATATAGGTACCAATCTCTGGTCTTTGAGCTGTCCGAGAGATGCAGAATTCTCTGGACTTCATCTTTTATTCTAGGCTTGGGCATGTCACTCAACATGCTTACCACCAGGTGGTAAAACAGATCGATGAAATCCTTGAAGCTATACTCTGTGGAGTTGTGCTTCAACAAAGAGGTCCATGCTGTGACTGGCTGAGGCCTTCCATTTGCGTCCATCTTCTGCATGGAGAAACTGAATTTATCTGCTTGAAAGTAAACAAACATGTATGCCAATATAGATGAGTATATGAACATGTCACCTGTGCCAAAATTCACGAACTGTTCATGAATATTATCGGCCAAGAAGGTGCTGTAATCAAACTGTGTTGTGGGTTTTTCATCATTGGAGAAAATGGATAGAAAATGCAGGATGGGCTCGTCTACCCACTGGTCGGAATAGTAACCTAACAGAGCACAAAGGGAGGAAATGACCTGGTTTCCCTTGGTAGAGAACATGGATGAGGGGTAAGGGCAATTCGTGGAAGGGAATTGAGTGGAGGTGGGAAATAAAAGCTCAAAAATTTGAGCTCTCTGGGGAAAAGTCATCTTCTGGTATAACTCAATGAGGATTTCTAAGTTGAAAGGAGACGCAGATTTAGCACGGGGAATTTGCATCATCTGGTCTATGTCTTCGGGAGTGATGAAAAATAGGGTGTCTTCGGATGAGGATATGATGATTCTCTGTTCGGGGATGTAGTGAGCTTGGCATTTAAGTACGAATTCGGGGAAATGGTGTATCTGGGGAAAAAGGTAAAGGGGAAAATTGGACTCCCAGAGTCCAATTTCATCGCTCTGGTCCAGGAAAACCTCCCGGAGCCATGACTGGAGGTCTGAAAAATTGAAATCACACTTGGTATCAATGATCAATCTGTCTTTGTCGACTAATGGGATTTTTTCCAGGTCGACAGGAGGCGGGAGAAAAGGATTCTCCTCTTCTTCTACTTGTCTTGGCTTTGGCGCCATCTCTGCTACAATACCTGCAATAAACAAGAAGTTAGTGGGGTCGACTGACTGTGGATGAAGGCGACGAAAATGCAATGGAGGCGTATGAGGTAAATTTTCTGGTGCGATGGGAGAAAGATGAATGTAGTGGGAATAATGGTAGTTTTATTTAAAACCAGGGTCGGTTGAGCACGTGAGACAGGTCAACATGATAACGGGTGTGCTATCCCGTAATAAATGAACAACGAGCCACTTGGGGGTGAGATGGCAGATGACGGTGGCCGAAACATATGGGCAGGTGATGTGGAGGCTAGGGATTGGACGTAAAAGTCGTGATAAGGGGCTGGTCATGAGTGAAAGGGGTAGGGGTATGACAGCAGGGTCTGACAACAGTTATGGGATGGGACATAACTTGGGAACAAGTGGGACAAGTGGAATTAGTGGAAAATGATGTCCATGAGTGATGGGGGCTGTCAGATAGCATATGGTGATGGGACTTTGGGACCAATAGGATGACGCCACGTATGAAAATGGGCCCGCTAGAGGAGAATAGCCATTCCAGATCCCCCCCCTTCGGTTAAAAGCAGATCATCCAGGGG
>JZKD02S0176365.1:24673-35432 GCA_000966675.3 Picea glauca
GACCATCAAAAAGTGCATGGAGCATAAATCAGAAGTGGAGAAATACACGTGCCAGGGAAAACTTAGGATACATGCATTTTATGGGTTTTTTCCCCCAAATTTTCAAGGAGACACCACCATGGGGCTTCGACCAAACATTTGAGATATGGTGCAACATTTTACATCAAGCTAGTTTTATTGGGGTGAAACAAATGAAGCAACTAACCTACATGCTAACCTATCTTCCTAGGACAATTAACCTAGATTAAACTGTTGGGTTAATAAATTACTCTACCCTTGGGCTATCTGACCAGGATTAGACAGCCTGGTCAGATTTATTCACTAATCTAACCTAAACACTTTGGCTAAGATTAAACTATTTAGCCAAATCATTCACTACCCTATCAATATTAAATTTAAAAAGAACTTGGCCATGCTTAAAAGGTATGGCCAAGTTACTATTATTGCATGGGGCTTTTGTTTCAATTCTTTTATGCCCTCTTTTTCTTTTTCCTTTTTCTTTTTCTTTTCTTTTTTCTTTTTCTTTTTCTTTTCTTTTTCTTTTTCTTTTTCTTTTCTTTTTTTTCTTTTCAAATTATTTGCAGAATGAAAAATCATTTGACAACCAAAACACTAGAGACAGATAATATCCCAGTCACCAGTTGGTTCCCATAACTTATTGGGTGATAACAGCGGCTCCACCTAGGGATGGTACTTTCCCTGTGAAGTGCCAAGAATCCTGGTTCCTGTACTCCTGAAAATTTCTGTCTAGTAGCCTTCGTTGGTTTTATTCTCAAAAATTGGAAAAACAATGGTCAGCAGCTTAGGGCCTTCTCTTCGGGCTTCAACCAACTGACTAATGTTCCTCACTCAGAAAATGCAAGTAAAAATGAAAATTAAAATGGTATGTACAATGGAGAGTGAGCACTCAAATATTCTACTGAGGTGGGACATAATGTTTCAGCATTCTGCCATTCACAGGTGCTCCTGGCAGATCTGACCCATCGGCGTTGTTTAACAAGAAAGCATTGTTTCCCCTGAAGGCTTGGATCATGTATGGCCCTGTCCACAGATTATCAAATTTCCCATGCTTTCCCTTGTCCTCATTCCTGGCATCCCATCTTAATACCAAATCTCCTAGCTCAAAATCATCCTCTTTGGTTCGTTTGTCAAATATCTTCTTGATGTTTTCTTGGACAACCTGTGTTTTGTTGAAAACATCCTCCCTAGACTGCTGTAACTAGATCATCTAGTTGATCCTTATTTGTGAGTCATTTGGCTCAGCTTGTACCTCTTGAAGTAACTTCATGACAGGGACTCCCAAAGAAGTGGGGAAAACTACCTCTGTACCATAGACCAGCTGGTATGGTGACATACCAATTGACCTTTTGGTGGTCAGTTTGTCAGCCCATAAAACAAACACCAACTTATTGTGCCATGATTTCTTGTTTTCCTGCAATGTTTTCTTGATGATATTTACCAAAGTTTTGTTTGAATATTCTGCCAGCCCATTCCCCTGAGGGTAGTAGGTTGTGGAATGCCCCAAACCAATGTGATACTGGTTGCAGAAATCAATTAGTTTCTTTGACCGAAAAGCATCTGCATTGTGAGTTATAATCTTTCTAGGACAACCAAAATGAGATAAAATATTATTTTCAAGGAATTTAATAATAACAGAGTCAATATCTTGCCTGCTTGGTATTGCCTCGATCCATTTAGTAAAATAATCGGTGGCAGTAAGAATCTGCCTGTGTTGGCCTGAAGAAGGTGGGTGTATTTCTCCGATGAAATCGAGCCCCCATTGCTGGAAAGGAGCCTCAACTGAGATTGGTTTCAGAGGTAGAGGAAGAAGTTTCCTTTTGCCTTCAAATAGTTGACACTGGTGACATGCTGTTACCTTTTGATGCACATCGGCGAACAGGGTAGGCCAATAGAATCCATCCCTGAGTATTTTGTTGGCTGTGACCTTCCAGTTCAAATGGCCACCACATTCTCCTGCATGAAACTCTTGCAAAACTTTATCAGCTTCATCTTTCAGTAAACAATTTAACAGAATGCCTACAGGATCTTTCCAATACAAATTGCCTTCTAGAATACAGAATTTCAAAGCTTTCAACTTCAAAAATCTAGCTTTAGTCTTAGTCAAACCAGGGGGAGCTTGTAAATTTTGTAAAACAAATATAAGGTCTGCATACCATGGAGAGTTTAGAAATACCTCTCTCACGTTTGGAGTTGCCATATCACCCTGTTCATCTGCCACATCTAGAAAATTAATGTCAAGATCATGGAAGTTAGATTCAACCATTAATTTAGCAAGGCCTTGACCTTTGATTAGTTTCGTGGGATTAATCTCTATGTCATATTCTAAAATGATAGCAATCCATTTTCCCCTTCTTCCATCCGGATTGTCTTGTGTCAAGATGTCCTTTACTACCGCGTTCGGACTATAAGCTATGGTGTGGGAATGGAGAATGTAGACCCTGAAGTCTTTTAAGGCTTTTACTAAAGCAAACACTTGTTTCTCCATTATCTTGTAATTCAGAGCAACGTCCCTTAACGCTTTGCTAAAGAAAGCTATGTGCTGTTCATACCCTTCGCTGTTCTTCTGCAGTAACACTGCTGCTATAGTATGTTCAGATGCGAAAGAAAAGAGATAGAAATCCTTAGTAAAATATAGACTGATCAAGACAAGGGCTTCAGTAAGTGCTCGTTTGACTTGTTCGAAAGATTGTCTGGACTCAGAGTCCAGTTTTATTTTTACGTCCTTTTTAAGCATGTTTGTAATGTTCCTGAGGAGTTCTGCCAAATTGGGAATGAATCTTCGTAGAAAGTTAATTCTTCCGATAAAATATTGTAGTTCTTTGAGGTTTCTTGGGTGTTCCAAATTTAGTATAGCCTTGATCCTGCTAGGGTCTATTTTGATTCCTTCCTTTGAGATGATATGTCCTAGCAGTTTGCCTTCTTCTAACCCAAAAAGGAACTTCTTAGGATTTAAAGAAATCCCAAACCTCCTACACTTCTCGAAGACTCGTCTGAGGTGCCTTAGGTGTTCATCATCAGATTGGGAAAACACAGTCACATCATCTAAATAGATGACAATAAACTTACTTGATTCTTCCACAAAGGCGATATCCATTGCCCTCTGGAATGTGGCTCCTGCGTTCATCAAACCAAAAGGCATTTTCACATACATGAAAGTGCCCCATGGTGTGGTGAAAGCGGTTTTTTTTTGGTCGTCCGGGTGAACTAAGACCTGATTGTAACCCGAGAAACCATCCAGCAGAGAAATTCTACTGGACCCGACCACCCTTTGCAGGATGTGGTCCATTTTCGGTAAGGGGTAATTATCCTTTAGGGAGAATTTATTCATATTTCATAAGTCTATGCAGAGTCTGATTTCTCTGATTTTCTTACGTGTAGGAACCAGATTAGAAACCCACTTGGAAAAACGTAATGGAACTATGATCTTGGCATCGCACATTTTCTTGATTTCTTTTTCTACTAGAGGGAGCAATTTGGGATTAATCCTCCTAAGTTTCTGCCTAAACGGTTTTTGGTATTCTTTTATTGGAATCCTGTGTTGTATGATGCTGGTATCATAAGCTTTCAAATCTTCATAGCTCTAGGCAAATACATCCGAAAATTCTTTGAACAACTCAATGTATTTGAGATTTTTCTCTGGGGGTAACGATTTAGACAGTTTGACCATCCTAGGTTTCTCTTCAGTCCCTATATTACAGTCTTCTACATCTTGTCCATGGGCTTCGATTTTTGGTTTCTTGGCCACGTCATTAGAATCGAACAAGTCTTCTAAAGGAACTAGGCCTTTAGGTAAAATATTGCTTTTCAACTGTAAAACATCAACATCCAATTCGTCATCACCTAATTCTCCTGAATATACGGTATTTACACTATCAATTTCAAAATCAGAATTATTTACATTTTCATCTTCATTTTCTAAATCTATATTTGTACATTCAAAATCGTTTTTGCATTGCAGAAAGTCTTCAATTTGGTCATCATTACCAAACACTTGCTAGTACCTGATATTGTCGGGAACTGTAGGTCTGCATTTCACCTCAACAGTATATGGGCGAGTCGGGCGAAAAGGAATCTTACAGGTGGCTGCTGACGTAGCCAATCCGTCTGCCAGAATATTCTGTCCCCTCGGCATTACCTGCAGGTCAACTTCAGCAAAACACCTCAAAGCATCAAGGACAACATTCCTATAAGCTCTAAGACGTGGATGTTTCGCAGCATACTCACCTTTGATCTGCTTAATTATAAATTCAGAATCACCTCTTACCATAATCTGTTTAGCACCAACCTTTTTCAAAAGCTTCAGACCGAGCATCAAAGCTTCATACTCGGCAACATTGTTAGTGCACTGGAAATTTAATTTGTAAGAATGATTTTCTGAATACCTGTTTCTGTGATTATGCAGCCAGACGCTCGCTCCTGCTCCTTCTTTACTCACAGCTCCATCAAAATCCATGCTCCAGAAATCAGCGGGTAGCTCCTCATTTATCACATTCTTCATCTTTGCTACCTTAATGATTTTTTGTCCTTCATCTCGACTAGATGTGTCTTCCACCAGTTGAGTATCTTGCTCTCCCGTGTCACCATCGTTGTACAAGATAAACAAATCTAAATCAGAATGTGCAGAGTAAAGGGGGTAATTATGCGGTTTTTCTTGGCTACTGACCATGTACTTCATCAACGTTTCTCTGTATAGCCTCCTCTGTTGCCCAAACACTGGGATAGTGGCATAAGCCATATCTAGCTGCAGGGTTCCTTTCAACTTAGTTCCCCAAGACCGTGATAGCAACATTCCATACTTCGGCGGGATGTCTGCAACCACCACATCCATTACCATGCTCTTCGCAGGAATCTGAACCAAGGTGATGCATAGGTCCTTGATCAAACCAATTCATTTAACTTTGTTGGAGTCAAATGAGTGTAAGTCCTTGTATGGTATGGTTACCTCCAGTCCCAGTTTTTCCATTACTGCTTTAGGCATCAAATTGTGGGATGCACCTGAATCCAGCATAGCGTTATGCAAGATCAAGTCATGTATGTTCAGACTGATGTAAAAAGGAGCGACCTCACCAGTATCATCTCGAACATCTACTTCAGGTCCGAAAAGAAGCTCAGGTCTATCATCAGTAAGGTTCACAGTGTCCGAATGACTTGCTGATCCAATGGTTAAGGCCTTTGTGCCTATGTCAGGTTCAATGGCCAGCGCTTTAATCAGATGTGAACGATAACCGCCTCTATTCATCAGCTCTATAAGTGGGATGGGAATTTTTATTTTGGCCAACTCCCCCTCCAGGCTAAAGGGTGTAGGAGCTCTGCTTTGGCTCATCATTTCTGGTTTGTCTGCCAAATTCTTCTGCTCAGAAGTACTCGGTGGATTAATAGGTGAAAACTCGGGCTGTGATGGCCTTTTCAGAATGGTGAGGTTTTTCTTCACGGGAGCGCCGGCTTTACTCTTCTCAGGAGTCTTCTCAGTAGATGGCTCAGGAGTCTTCTCAGTAGATGGCTCAGGGGTCTTCTTGGTCTCGGCTACCTTCTGTGTTTCGGTAGTCTTTTTTGGGGAATTCCCTTCTGTCTTCTTACTCCACAGATTGTATTGACGGTGTACCTCCAAAATAGCATTTTCAAAGGCATGTTGTTCTGCGTCTTCAACTTCTTCACATAATTTTGTTTGATTTAGAAGAAATAGTTCCTTCTCTTCTTGGGTAATAAAGATAGCTTCGTTGTCATGAATGCCCATGAGGTTGATGTGAGTGTCCTCCAATTCCTCAATCACTTCCCCCCCTTCATCAGCATAGTTTTCTTGCAGGGGAGGTCTAATCTGCTGATCTGGGCCCCTCTGCTCTCTTTGATCCCTAGGATCTCTCTGTCTGATTTGAGGAGGGTTTCTCCTGAAATTGGGGTTCCGAACCTGAGGAGCAGGTGTGTTGTCCCTTGGAGGATTTCTGTCTGACAAATTCATTCTTTCCAGCATTAGTTCCATTGTTCGGGCCAAAGAATCTAATTTGGAATCTGTGTTTGATGTGGAAGGTTCTTCTTTGATTGTGACTCTCCTTTCAGACCTCTGTCATGCCCTTTTTGCCAATAGATTGGCCTCCACACTTATAACACTTCTCTGCATGTCAACCAAGGTGGTAGAATTTCTTTCTCTTAATTGGTATGACATATCGACATCAAAACCATCAGGGAACTTTATCAACGCCAGGCCCTGTGGAGGTTTGATTTCGGCTGGAATTGCATTATACAGGTTATTAAAACGGGTGCAGTAATCCTGTACCGTCTCACCTTGATTTCTTTTTATACTCTTGCATTTTGACAATATCTGGAGAGGGTTTTTCTTTACCTCCCATCTATCAAGAAAACTCCTTTGAAAAACGACAAGGTCGGGGATTGAGGAGGCAGGTAAAGCTTTGTACCATTTCTTGACGTCATCTGTCAAACTCTGGGCAAACAATCGCATTTGAATGTCAGCCTCATCAACTTCTTGCAGTTCAAAATAGTCATTCATTTTGTCAACATGTTGTTGGGCGTTTAAAGTTCCTGTTGCATCGAACTGTGGAAGTCTAGTTTGATAGTCTTGGGGCATTGCATGTAGCGGCGCAACCAACACCAGAGGAGCATATCGAGCTGCCATGATGGGTGGAGGAGGTGGGATGACAACTTGGATGGTCGAAGAGGTAGCAACGGAAGACGAAGATGAAGCGGGATTGGATAGTGCCGAGGGAGTGATTTGAGGTTTAGACGTGGGAGACTGAACTTCGGGGGTTCGGGGTTGCAAAGCAGTTGGGTCAAAGACGATTTCAGTCACAAAACTGTCGGACAATGTTCTAACCAGGCTTCGCTTTGGAAAATTTTCGAGGTCATATTTTTGAGAGGCAACAGGTTTCTCGAAAAAAGAAGGAGACTTATGAAGGGGAATATGACTCACTGAATTGGCAGCTAAGGTCTTTCGCCTGAGCAACTGTTCGGGGTTATCTATCACTATCGTGGGTTCTGGGTTTGGATGAGATCGAGTATGCACTTTCTTGGGAGCCAGAACTCTTTTTGGTTTTTTTGATATATACTTTTTAATTTTGCGAGTCTGAAAATAATATGTACAGAGTTAATCAACCTCTAAACATTATTTTCTTTTCAAATTCGAACGTTCTTTTTAGTGGAAAGAAAACATAAAATTATCAATTTTTAGTTCTTCCCCAGTGGAGTCACCATTATGTTAGCACTTGGTAAATTTCCTAGAGGTTGAAAAAGAAGAAATCCACAAAGGTAACTTATCCAACCACTTTTAAAGCTGGGATCTAGCCCTTCCAGCTTCAGAGAGGGATCTCTCTATATGATTTAGCTATGTTTCAATTTTAGATATTAGGCTAGGTAAAGAAATCTGTAGGTTATGTTTGTCAAAGTGTTTTAAATTGGTTGAGACAGTCTACACTTCCGTTGGGCTATGGGTTCTGTATTTAATTAAATATGAAATACCACTAGAAACGAGAACAAAAGACTTCCACAGGGCGAGATAATATACTCACTGGATATTTTAGTAGCTTAAATGATGAACAGAAGAAAAGATGAGAAAGATAAATTCAACTAAGAAGCAGTTAAGAATTTCTTAATTGAAAACATCAGAAGATAAACATTAAAATCTTTAAAGTCGGAAACAGGGTATCCAAGATAAATCCTGCAACATACGTTACTATTAAAGATTAGTTTCAGAAAACAAAATGATCACAAAGCAAGAAGAACATTCAACTTAGAGAATAACATCACCAGTGAATACACGCAAGAATCCTGTAAAAGTGCCTCCTTTTCATTAATGGCAGATCTCTTCAAAAATTGTTAGAGTTTGATAGCTTTAGGGTGTAAAGATCAACAACCCCCAATACTTCGAAAGGTGAAGTATATATAATTCTAATTACAATCGTTCCTGTCATAACTGATCAGGACGTGCCAATTCTATTTTTAGTCTAACTAATTTAACTAATCAAACTGCTTGATGACTTGGTTCAAATTTGCATGCGGAATTTCTGGGTAGGCCGTTGATGAAGCCTTTTGCACGACCTCATCTGAATGGACAGGTGACTGGACCTTGGACAACTCATCTGCTAATCGAGCAGATCGTAGAGTTCCTCCCATTTGAGATGACTAGGCACAGTGACTTTGAGCAATCTCCGATACACTTCGTCCATTTTCGTATACTTGGCGAATGTGGGCTTAGTGAGGAATATGTATCGGATCTCGTGTTGGATGCTGATGTCCAACTGAAGAGCATCCAGAAATTCTTTGCCAGTGATTCTCCCTTGTATGCCAACAAACTTTGAACTATCCTTAGACACTTCAGACAGACTCTTTTTGTAATCTGGGAGTGTCATCAGTTTATCATTAATAACCTTGAGACCGAGGAGACCTTTCTTCTGGAGAGCCTCAATCTTGTTGAAGAATTTCTGTACTCCTAGGTCCATGGTCTGAACCTTTTCTTCTAGTTGAAGCATTAATCCCCTCTTGGTCAAAACTCTTTTGACCTCAAGGATAGTCTCTGTTCTGTCCTTGATCTTCAACTCTTCTAGCTCTTCTCTGGTCTTAGAATTTAGGAATTTGATGATCTCATTTGCCTGAGTTGGTCTATCTCCTAATTCTACTTTGATATTTTCAATTGCCTATTTTCTCCTCTGGACCAACTCATTCTGTTCAAACATAATTTGGATCATAGTCCATATCTCATTTATGGACTTTGTGATGTCTGTCCATATATTCTCTTTGATCTCAGCCAGAGTTTTCCTTGCCACTGTTTTCTTTTGGAGCCGCTGTAGCTCTTGCTTGAGATTCTCTGTTATCTTCTTTTCTTTGGATAGGTTGGTCTGGAAAGAATTCTTGAGTTCCTGGAGGCTCTCAAATTCCTTCTTAAGCATGCTGATTTCTGTCTCTTGCAGGTTCATCTTTTCCATGGATTTGGCGAGATCGACTGTCCCCTCTTGTGGTGTCGCTGGTGTTGCGGATGGGATTGCTGTTACTTTTGCTGTGCTTGTCCCTGAGATTGGGATAGCAGTCAATGGAATGGCTTCCATAGACTTCAACTGCTCTCTCTCCTTCAACATTTTTTCCATCTCGGTTTCCATTTCTTTGAGCTGTGTGTTCTGCTCCATGAGCAGCTTAAGCATTTCATCCTTCTCGCCCTCTTTCTCTGCTATTTCCCTCGCCTGTGAGTCTTCTGTGGGCGTGAGTTTCAACTGTTTCCTTAGAGTGGTGATGTCTGCATTCTTCTTCTTTATCATCTCCTCTGCAACTTTGACATTGGAGGGGTCGTAGCTGATCTTGAGGACCAGCTCCTCCAAAGTTTTAATTCTATTGTCTTTTGCGAAGGATGATATCTTCTCCAACTTGAGTTGTGTTTGAGCATTGTTCAATGATACCTGAAATTTTGCTGTAGAGGCTGAAGCATGTGCCAATGTATGAAATACCATCTCCCCTGTCTGTTTATGCAGATCCATCTGATCTGCTGGGTGCACGTCCTTCATCTAGAATTCGAAGGTGGCCTTCTTGTAGTCTGTGATTACCTTGGGATCTGGTACCTGCGCCTGGAGGAAGGCCATGTGCATCCTACCCTTTTCTGTGTCAAATGCAGACAACAGCCTGTGCTGCGCAGTTGACATTTTCTTTCAAAACTGAGCATAAGTACTGCTGGTAAGAGTCTGATTCTTTTTCTTAATCATCTTGTACTTCTCGAAGATGCTTAATTTAGGCCTAGTCTTGCTCGACTGAGTGTCCAGGGGGGAGCCTGAGGATTTCTTCGGTACTACTGGGGTGATTTCCTTATGAATGACCGTCCCGAAGGGTGGAATAATAGGTTTGACCACCGTGGTAGGAGAGACTTGTATTTCTCCGGTTGGACCTGGAACTGTGGTTGTCTTGGGCCTCTTAGTGTGCAACTGGACCTCTTCGGACGACACCTCCGTGACATGCGAAGATGATTCTTGTCGGGGCCTTTTTTCGTTAGGGACCTGTGACGTGGAAGTTGGAAGTACAGTGGTCAAGGGAACCTGCTGTTCCACTTCGACCAAGGTGTCAGGCATCCACACTGTCTGATTGGCAAATTTTTCAATCTCGGGCTTGGACTCGTGAACATACGGGATGTTTTTATTTTTCACCCGCATTTCTAAAATGATCCTGCATGGATCATAGTGCCATGGGAAACTCGTAAGGAATTTCATTTCTTTCAACATTCTGTCAGCTTCTTCTCTGGCGCCTCGACTGTTGCAAATGAAGGAGCCAATCTGCCCCTTGATTCAAAGATGTTGTTTTTTCTTCAAAGATACAAAATGAATATCATCTGAATTCATGATCTGCCGTATGTATTCTAAAGAAAAGATTCTTACCGGCACATATTTGGGCAGCTTGTAGGGTGCCAAATCGCACCCGAATACTCTGATCTTGGTGTGGTTTTGATATAGGTACCAATCTTCGGTCTTTGAGCTGTCTGAGAGATGCAGAATTCTCTAGACTTCGTCGTTTATTCTAGGATCGGGCATGCCGCTCAACATGCTTACCACTGGGTGGTAAAACAGATCGATGAAATCCTTGAAGCTATACTCTGTGGAGTTGTGCTTCAACAAAGAGGTCCATGCTGTGATTGGCTGAGGACTTCCATCTGCGTCCATCTTCTGCATGGAGAAACTGAATTTATCTGCTTGAAAGTAAACAAACATGTATGCCAATATAGATGAGTATCTGAACATGCCTTCTGTGCCAAAATTCA
>JZKD02S0176365.1:59988-83416 GCA_000966675.3 Picea glauca
TCTGACGGGTACTGCATGCAATGCAGGTAGGACAGTGGAGTTGGCAGGATATGAGTCTGCGCAATTATAGTGCAGTTTGGGGTATTGAAAACCCTTATTTATTAACAGGTCAATCTAAAGCAAGTTCCTTATCATTCCGGTTATTGGTTACGGGAGGCTTCAACGGAAGTTGGGTGGGGCACCCTGGATACAATTTGCTACCTACAAACTGGAAAGCTGGGTCCGTTTACGACTCGGGACTTCAGATCTCAGAAAGAGCACAAGAATTTGACTACAGTCCGTGCGCAACTGGCGACTGGAACGATAATTTATAACTTAGTTGTGCTTCTCCCTTCGATTAGCGTCATTGGTTCATATTAGCGTTATTGGTTCTTTCTGATTATGAGATTTCTGTGACTTGCATATGTCTTTGAGTTCAATTCGTTTTACAAGGCCCTATCGCTTTGGGTCTGATGGTACACCTCCCAGGAACGATGCTTCACACATATAAAATCACAAGAACGACACATCAATAGTATCACATCCCTCTTCAGGGTGCCTCTTTAGACTCCTAGGACAATTTATAGATATTTTGTTTCATATTGACATCACTTTGAATGCATATGGAATCGCAATACACTATGGCATATGCATATAGGATCACACTATAGTATGGGAGATAGATATGCATATGGGATTGGACTACATTATTGTCTCTATAAATGTCATCGTGGTATAAATACACACAAGCCACAATTAATCCACACAAGGAAATTGTAAATAAGAGCACACGATGATAGATTACTCAGCGATACGAATTCATAAGATAAAAACCAGAAAACAAAGGGGTTTGGTAGTAACTCCATTATGATAAAGTAAATGACTAAAACCAAGAGTTTGAATTGGGTATGACAATAAAAATATCAAGCCAAAAACTCATAAACTCGAATAGGTTCGACAATATAACATTACAAAGAAATTTATGGAGTAAAAGCTCAAAAATGGAATGGTTTGGCAGTAAGTATATTATAAGTTAGAAACCCATAAGTAGCAATGGGATTGATAGTAGTAATGTAGGTGAAAAAGAAGAGACAAATACGAAATATATTATCCATGTGGTCACAAACAAATCTAAGTAAAAATCACATGAAAAACGATAAGAAAAGTACATGTAACCTCGCAGCATCAATGGAGTTCAAAAGTATTGCATTAGATGTTTCCATAGTAAGCCACAACATAACAGAAAAACTAGTAAGGTTTGAGAAAAATTGACAGAAAACCAAATGGTTATGACCAGAGCCAAAAGAACTAAAATGAAAACTCAAAAGGAAAAATGATCGAAAATCTAGGCCTTGGTCAGAATTATCCTGAAGGATTAACCCTAGGTAAGTAAGTAACACCTTTATACACATAACAATGACGCAAAGATGGAGGAAGGGCTCGAGGCAGTTATGTCATGATATCTTCGACAGTTGTTGCACAAACCCGCGTCAACAATGGTTGGCATCCCAAAAATTTAATCAAATGGTTATCCAGTTTTAAACACGGTAATATTCATAATAACCAAGGTTAAGTTGTAATCTCCAATAGCTTTAATAACTAGTCAAATAAAACGATAAATGTGCCATGGGAAAAACAATTAAGCAAGTTTATTATTAACTATACGAAAGTCGTGGCCAAGAATTAAACTATAATCACTATATATACATGTTCCATGAGATTTTAGCAAGTAGAAACTGCTGTGAAAGAAGTGTTATGGAATAAACCTTATCAAATGTTCAAATCATAACACTTGAGCATAAGTTGGATTATCATCGTGAACCTCGGACTCTGTCCATGGTCATGATCATAATCAACAACATTTTTAAGAAACAATTGGATTTATATAACTCATATGATGTTGTTTTATGAATCACAAAGATTATTTGAGTCAACAATCGAAACCATGTGTGACATCCCCCAAAATAAAATATTTTGGAAATTTAAATTTCTGGGAAATTATTCTGTTTTTGGTAAATTCGAATTTGGAAAATTTTTCTATTTATGGCAATTCCGAATTTTTGATTTGTTAGTTGTAATCAATTATTATGACTGTTGGGCAGAACTATGATTTTACCCAACTAACTATTTGACAATGACACTTGTTTAAAAGCATAATATTTTATATTAATTACAGGAAGACAAATTGAACAACCATGTTAAAAAACAGCTGACCATGACTCCATGAGTGGGGAACATGTTGAAACTACCCCTGGGCTTACTTTTACAAGTGGCAAATTAGTGATTTGGCCATTGGCAGCCCCTGAAAATCAGGGATTTAGGAAGCTGCGAAAATTCCAAGGAAGGGAAAAGACTTAGGTAAGTTACAAATAAGCATATGTGAGGAGGCAGGACACTGCTAAGTATGCTGGGGAAAGAGTCTATTTGTTTTTTTTCTTTTCACTTGCTGTTATGAACACTGGAAGGGTGTGAGGCAAGGAGAAAAGTGACTGGATTGAAGGACAGTACTGTAGAGGGATTTCAAAGTTCACCCTTATGGACTCATGGTCAGGCTAGGGGGTGAAGAGTCTATTTCTACGGTTGGGAGGAACGTGGTTGTTCCCTTTTTTTTCTTCGCAAGTTTGGTTCAGATATGTTACTCTAAAAATCTATCTGTCTGAATGAATTTTTATTGGATATACTGTACATGTTATAGCTATACAAAAAAGAGTTCTAGTGTCTGTTGTTTTTTTAATGATCGTATAACTGCTGTAAGTGTTTTCCTATACCTAAACATTCTGTATTCTACCTCTGTTGGACGAATTGGTTATTTCTATAGTGTGATCCTTGATGATGGAATGCATGCAATAACCTAGACAATCTTTGTTAAAAATTCAGTGAATAGACTGTAGGATTTAATTGTAGATTATTTCCGGAAATCAATTTTCAAGTAGAGTTGAATATGTGTCAGTGAGAAAACAGAGATAATATATGCATATATATGTTTTCAAACTTTAAACAGAGCCGAATATGTATCAGTGAGAAAATAGAGCTAATATATGCGTATATATGTTTTCAAACTTTAAACAGAGTCGAATATGTAACAGTGAGCAAACAGAGCTATTATATGCATATATATGTTTTCAGACCCTAAACAAAGTCGAATATGTATCAATGAACGAACAGAGCTATTATATGCATATATATGTTTTCAAACCCTAAACAGAGTCGAATATGTATCAATGAACGAACAGAGCTATTATATGCATAAATATGTATCAATTTTTAGACAAAGTTGAATATGTATCAATGCGCGAACAAAACCGATATATGCATATATTTCCATTCTGTAATTTAACTAAAAAAGAAAACATGATTCGTTTATATAGTCTAGAACGATGAAGCATAGGGGAGTGAACATAATCCAGGAAGTGAATCTATTCTAAACAGGACGATTTAATCATGCTAGCATCATACTACAGGGTAGCGAATCAATCATTTCACCGATACATCATTAACGTTGACACTTCCTACTTATTCTGTGCACAGAAAGAATACAAGAATTATAGAGCTGTGGCATTTCCATTTAGAATAACTAGCAAACAATTGTTTCGTATTTTATAGAAAGATTTTCCAAAGAAAAATTCAGAGTAGTGCAATCGATTCGAAGGATACAATCCCTCGAAAGTAGAAAAACTTCTATAAAAGGAAACGCAGAGTTTTTGGATTGTGAAACCCGCCTCCAAGCGATTTCTTTAGGGTAAACTCCAAATAGACAGTTTTAGATAACAAAAGACTACCCATATTGTCATCAACAAAATCCAGTAATGATGGCCATTATAACTATTAGAATTTTTCCGAAAGACTTTTAATGTACAAAACGCCGAAGATAAGCCCTTTTTCCAAAATAGTTATCACAACAGAAACACTATGAACAAAATCTTGACTTCCATGCTTGATTTAAGAAGCAAGCTGAAACCCATTTTTATGGAACCCGAGTACCTTTGTCACGTTGAGAAGAGGCCGATACATGCACCAAGGAGTGAACATCCCTACATTCGGCCATCACAGGAAAGTGTTAGCAAAGTATTAAACTGCAAATTATAAAATGGAATGTATAGTTTGAGATCGACAGTGATGCCAGACTACTTAACTTAAAACACCACAGCCTCCAGAGGCCATGCCTGGTATTGTAACATTACCCTAATCAAGGGGAGATTGATGCCTGGAACTTCTGGTGGGTATCTCATAACAAAAAAAAGTCCCACCATTAATACAAAGATACCCCTTTCGCAGATAATTAAACAAATAATTAATAGAGGAAATAACACTGAGAATTCAAGAAGTTCGATCTATTACATACAAAAACTCTGTACGAATAGAAATGAAGAACGTAAGGAATGACATCAAACATGTGAACAATATACGTAAGAGATAAATTACTAGAAGGCCACCACTACTACAATTAAAATGCATCAAACACAGAGGAGGACAATATGATAGACCTTCTTTTTATCTCTCTATGACATTTAAATAAACCCTTTCTGTGCTACATAGTTGTGACCTCCAAAACAATTACCAATCTCAGAGTGAAACAAAAGAACTGGAAGAATCCCATGGGAGACAAACAGAGGGCGCAAAATAAGGCTTTAGGATCACAGTGGTATAGAGCAGGGACTCTCAGTAACAACCTCTTCTACATTCTACATTAGAATGACAGGAGAAATCGCCCAGACTCTGAACCTAACACAGGAAGTAAAGATTTTCTTAACACACACTATGAACCCTCTGTTGTCATACGATAGTTCCATAGAATCTTACCAGGTAGACGGATGTCGTCATTGACATCCCCAATGATGGCCGCAGAGGCGGTAACACTTCCCTGTGTAACAATGCGTAATACAAAACCCTCCTCTTCGGAATCACCAGAGTAGGAATGAGACTGCCAAAACCCTAGAGGGACGAGTACCACCCTTAACCATCCAGGAAGTACAACCCATGTGCTAGGGCTTGGTTGGAGCATCAGGATTGGGAAGAACAGGAGGACGAGGTTTCGGTACTGAGACCTAATTAATTCTAGGACAGAGTCTTAACTCCCCCTGATAGATTCACCTGCCTCCCTTAAATGTCGAAGATACAAAGTTAAACAATAGTATAACCATGACTGTCCAGTGTTAATAATCGGTCGTTATACCTTGTCTTTGAAGTGCTCCTTCCTTTACACCAGCAGGACGAGGAAGGGTAGTTAGTTAGTTACGCAGTGACCGATGCGGGACAATTTGAGGTTCAGTTCATTGTGGTGGGCCCACAAATCGTATCATAACTAAAACAAAAACCATCAGAGGAAACACATTGTTGTCCACTCTTAAATCACCTTTAATAACAATAACCCATTCCTGGTACGTGCTTGGATTTTCTAATGTCTACACAACTAGGTAGGAGTACAAGCAATTAATATCAGAGTTATATAAATTTGCGTGCAAAGTCCAATTCATCCCGACTCGTTTAATTAGGGAAAATGGAAATTCAAATCCTAGTGTATGGGTGAATACCCCTAAGTTTTAATATCTATATAGTAAGATATAGTAGTCAGAAAAATGCCTATTTTTCGTTGGAACCTCTCTTATGGGTTAAATTAATATGACTAAGGGTCACTCCAAGACAAAAGGGAAATGTAAGCGCCCATATTACGAGATGGTAAACTTTGATTAATTAGAGGATAATGTACCAAGGAATTTTTTTTTTATGATAAATTAGAGGTTCATTACATATGGCATCAGAGTGAAAGTTACAACACTGGGCTTGAACAGGACCACTATAGTGCTTAGTATATGTTTTGTCTTAGATAAAAACTAATAAATCATGTGGTTACAAACAAAAAACTTTCTCTGTTTTGGTGAATAAGTATGGTAGCTCAAGACAATGCAGAAAATAAGATGGAAGAAAATCCACAACAAAGATCTCCTGGAGATACAAGGCAGAATAGCGACGGACGCTCACCCACAAAATTGTTGAAAACAATGAGGAACCTGATTGTTGAGCTACATATATTTAAGGCCAACAATGAAAAATTGAAGAAGGCACAACAAGAACAATAGGATATAAATGAAGTCTTGTTGCGCAGTATAGTGACCAAGAAAATCCCAAAAGACAATAATAACGATGAAGAAGTCAGCAAGAGAGCCTCCAAGAACTCAGGGACAAAAACAAAAAAAGGAGACAGTTCGTTTGAAGGAACACCTCTAGCTAAGGATGGAACTAAAACTGACAGAAAAAGAAAACAAGTAGACCACCTTGAAGGAGAATTTTAAAAAATTAAACCCACTATCTTTGATGGGGAATCCAGGACAGGAGAAGAAGCAGAGGCATGGCTATTGGACATCAAAAAGTATTTCCAAATCTACAACTATTCCAGCAACATGAAGGTCAGGATGGAAATATACAATCTAAAAGGGAAGGCCAGTATTTGGTGGAAAGATCTGAAATTGGCCAAGGGCCTAAAGGAGAAATAGTTGGAATTGTTTGACTTTAAGAAGTATTTCAAGAAACAATACCTTTTTGAAAACTATTATGAAAGGAAGATAAAGGAATTTTACGAGTTACGACTCAGACAGATGACGATGGAGGACCTTATAAATAAATTTTTGGATCTGCTAAGGTTCGTACCATACATCTGGGAGGATAAAGTAAAAATTCAGCGATTTCTAAGCTGTCTACCACCGTCCTACAAGGACATAATTGAGTTTGACAACCCCAAATCCTTAAGTGAAGTATTCAGAAAAGCGCGGATGTTCTACGACCAGTATAAATAGTGGGCAGAATTTCCCAAAGCCTAGAAGGACAAGAAACAAGATCGAATGAACCAACGGAAGAAGGTGTACCAGCCAACTCCTTATCGGAATACAACAAAGAGTTTTCTGAGAAAGTATTTTCACTCAAACCCTCCGAATAATCAAGGAAACGAAAAACTGGTAAACCTGGGAGTGAAGAGGTTTGGGGATAGCTCCCACGAGCCATTAAAGTGTTGGGAATGTGGAGAGCCTCATCTCAGGAGGAACTGCCCACGTTTGAGTTCAACAAACAAAATTGTTGTTCATAACCTGCAAGAAGCCTCGACAGTGGGAGACGTGGGCAGGAGCCTACATCGGATAAATGCAGCCATCGATGGATGAAAAGCTGACGACCAGTCCTCAGTGGTAGAAGTCGAAGGTAAAATCCATGACACTCAAATTTCTATTTTAATTGACCCCGGAGCAACATTAAGTTATATTACTCCGAAGGTAGTAGAGTCAAATAAACTTAAGAGATTGAAGCATGCAAAATCATGGCCTATGCAACTAGCGACAACTACAAAAAGGAAAGTAATTGACTATATTTCGGATTTTGAGTTCAGCCTAGATGGTCAAACTATAAGGACCAATTTGAACATCCTACCACTAGGATCTTACGATATGATTATTGGGATGGACTGGTTGGAACGACACAAAGCAATATTAAATTGTTATACAAAGATACTTAGCTATAAAGATGATTCCGGCACCACCAGGACAACCCAAGGTATACCAAAACCAGTATTGGTCAGACAAATTTCAGCGATGCAACTAAAGAAATGCATGAGAAAAGGCTGTCAAGTTTATGCTGTCCAAGTGATGAGTCTAGCAGAAAAGAAGGACAAGCCAAAGTTGGAAGACTTTGCTGTCCTATGTGATTTCAGAGACATGTTTGTGGATGAGATACCAGAACTACCCCCTAGAAGGGAAATAGACTTTTCCATAGATCTGTTACCCAGTTCTTCCCCTATCTCAAAGGTGCCTTACCGGATGAGTCTACCAGAACTGACAGAATTAAAAATACAATTACATAAATTGTTGGACAAAGAGTATATCAGACCAAGTGTCTCGCCTTGGGGAGCACCAGTTCTCTTTGTGAAAAAGAAGGACGATACTCTAAGATTATGTATCGATTATAGACAACTGAACAAAATGACTATTAAGAATAAATACCCCTTGCCAAGGATAAATGATCTATTCAATCAAGTAGGGGGGGGGCAAGATATTTTCAAAATTGGATTTACGATCCGGTTATCATCAAGTTCAGATAAAAGATGAGGACATAAACAAAAGAGCATTTCAGATAAGATATGGACACTATGAGTTTGTAGTCATACCTTATGGACTCACTAACGTCCCAACCACGTTTATGTGCCTAATGAGCAGTATTTTTAGTGAGTACTTGGACAAGTTCGTGGTAGTATTCATCGACGATATCATGGTCTATTCAAAGACAGAGGAGGAACATGAGGAACACTTAAGAATAGTTCTACAAACGTTAAGGAAGCACAAATTGTACGCCAATTTCGACAAGTGTGACTTCTATCAGAAAGAAATACAATACGTTGGGCATGTAATTTCAGCAGAGGGCATTGCCGTAGACCCGGAAAAGATGAAAGCCATTATGGAATGGTCGGTACCTAAAGATGTAGCAGTTATATAGTCGTTCATGGGAATCACTGGATACTACCACAGGTTTATAGAAGGGTTTTCCAATATAGCCTACCCTATCACATCATTACAAAAGAAAGGAACCAGGTTTAACTGGTCAGATAAATGTCAAGACAACTTCAGTAAACTAAAGGAATTATTGACAACGACACCCATATTGAAAGTAGCAGACCCAGATAAAGACTTCACTGTATGTGTCAATGCAAGTAAAGAAGGGCTAGGTGGTGTCCTAACTCAGGAAGGACATGTTATTTGTTATGAGTTCCGGAAGTTAAAAGAACACGAGTGAAATTACGTCACTCATGACTTAGAATTGGCAACAGTAATACACACCTTGAAGATGTGGCGACACTACATAATGGGCAGAAGATTCCTATTATTAACGGACAACAGTGGGGTAAAATATCTGTTTAACCAACCAGATCTTAATGCAAGGCAAGCAAGGTGGTTGGCCTTCTTAAGTGAATTCGACTTCGAGGTTAGACATATCAAGGGAAAGGAAAACAAAGTAGCAGACGCCTTAAGTAGAAGAATCCATGGGTTATTTGAGATGAATATCAGTAGAGCAGAAAGTGAATTGGAAGAAAGAATAAGGACGGAAGGTATTGATGACAAAAACTATACTAAAATGATGGAAGAATTACCAAAAAATACCGCGAACTCAGATACACCAGATCTAAGTATCGACGAGAAGGGACTTCTACAATTTAAAAATAGACTTTACATACCAGATTCAACAGGGTTAAAATTAACAATCTTGGACGAAGTGGATAAGAAGCCGTATTCTGGCCACCCAGGTTACCAGAAAACAATAACAACACTTAGGAAATTATTTTATTGGCCTAATATGAAGGGCGAAATAGCAGAATACTTGGCTAGGTGCCAAGATTGTCAGCAGGTTAAGGCCGAGCACCAGCATCCAGTCGACCTCTTACAACCATTACCAATACCATAATGGAAATGGGAGACTATATCGCTCAACTTTATAACAGGTTTTCCTAAAACTCAGAAACATAATGACTCTATAATGGTTGTAATCGATAAACTTAGGAAGTCTGCACACTTTATTCCTGTAAAGTCTACTTTTAAAGCTATAAACATTGCTGAAATATTCATGAAAGAAATCTTTAGACTGCATGGTATTCCTAAAATGGTGATTTCAGATAGAGACGTAAAATTCACATCTGCCTTTTGGAAGGAATTGTTTGCAGGGCTCAATACCAGCTTAAATTTTAGTAAGAGTTATCATCCACAAACAGATGGACAGACCGAAAGGACAAACCAAATCATAGAGGATATGCTCCGCATGTACGTAAGAACAAAACCAAACAAGTGGGAGGACTATATACACTTGGTATAATTTGCGTATAACAATGGGTACCAAACTTTGGCAAAGTTGAGCCCTTTCGAAGTATTGTATGACAGGAAGTGTACGACTCCAATTAGTTGGGATAACTTGGCTGATAGACTCATGGTTGGGCCAGAGATGCTCCAAGAAATGGAGAACATGGTAAGAAAGGTACAACAAAACTTGAAGGAATCCCAGGACAGACAGAAGAGCTATGCATATCTGAAAAGAAGACACTTAGAGTTTCAAGCGGGAGACCATGTATATTTGAAGGTCAAATCCCGAAAAAGCTCATTGAAGCTAGGAAACTGTGCCAAACTGGCACCCAGATTTTGTGGGCCCTTCGAGATACCAGCTTGAATTGGACCCATAGCATATCAACTTGCACTGCTAGCAAATCTAAGAATTCATAATGTATTTCATGTTTCTTTATTAAAAAAATATGTTCATGACCCTACTCATATGATTGATTGGAGCTTGGTATAGGTGGAACCCGAAGGTGAATTCCAGGTGGAACCCCTACGCATTCTGGACCGAAGAGAGATAACGCTTCGGAATAGAGCCGTCGCTCAGGTAAAGGTGCAATGGAAGCACTTTAGTCCTGAGGAGGCCACTTGGGAATTGGAGGGAGATTTGTGGAAATCTCATCCATTATTGTTCCAAGAAAGGAACGAACACTGAGGACAGTGTTTTATTGAAGGGGGAAAGGATGTGACATCCCCCAAAATAAAATATTTTGGAAATTTAAATTTCTGGGAAATTATTCCCTTTTTGGTAAATTCGAATTTGGAATTTTTTTTCCATTTATGGCAATTTCAAATTTCAAATTTTGAATTTGTTAGTTGTAATCAATTATTATGACTATTGGGCAGAACTCTGATTTGACCCAACTAACTATTTGAAAATGACACTTGTTTTAAAATAGAATATTTTATATTAATTGCAGGAAGACAAATGGAACAACCATGTTAAAAAATAGCTGACCATGACTCCATGAGTGGGGAACATGTTGGAACTACCCCTAGGATGACTTTTACAAGTGGAAAATTAGTGATTTGTCCATTGGCAGCCCCTGAAAATCAGGGATTTAGGAAGCTGCGAAAATTCCAAGGAAGGGAAAAGACCTAGGCAACTTACAAATAAGCATATGTGAGGAGGCATGACGCTGCTAAGTATGTTGGGGAAAGAGTCTATTTGTTTTTTTTATTTTCACTTGTTGTTATGAACACTCGAAGGGTGTGAGTCAAGGAGAAAAGTGACTGGATTGTAGGACAATACTGTAGAGGGATTTCAAAGTTTGCGCTTATGGACTCATGGTCAGGCTAGGGGGTGAATCAGGCAAGTAATCCTGGCTGCTCGGTTCTACGGTTGGGAGGAACGTGGCTATTCCATTTTTTTTCTTCGCAAGTTTGGTTTAGATATGTTACTCTAAAACTCTATCTATCTGAATGACTTTTTATTGGATATACTGTACATGTTATAGCTATACAGAAAAGAGTTCTAGTGTCTGTTGTTTTTTTAATGATCGCATAACTGCTATAAGTCTTTTCCTATACCTAAAAATTATGTATTCTATCTATAATGGATGAATTGGTTATTTCTATAGTGTGATCCTTGATGATGGAATGCATGCAATAACCTAGACAATGGCTGTTCGAAATTCAGTGAATAGACTGTAGGATTTAATTGTAGATTATTTCCGGAAATCAACTTTTAAGCAGAGTCAAATATGTATCAGTGAGAAAACAGAGCTAATATATGCGTATATATGTTTTCAAACTTTAAACAGAGTCGAATATGTATCAGTGAGAAAATAGAGCTAATATATGCATATATATGTTTTCAAACTTTAAACATATTCGAATATGTAACAGTGAGAAAACAGAGCTATTATATGCATATATATGTTTTCAAACCCTAAACAAAGTTGAATATGTATCAATGAACGAACAAAGCTATTATATGCATAAATATGTATCAATTTTTAGACAGAGTTGAATATGTATCAATGCGTGAACAGAGCTATTATATGCATGTGTATGTTCAAACTTAAAACTGAATCGAATATGTATCAATGAGCAAATAGAACCGATATATGCATATATTTCCATTCTGTAATTTAACTCAAAAAGAAAACATAATTCGTTTATATAGTCTAGAATGATGAAGCATAGGGGAGTGAACATAATCCAAGGAGTGAGACTATTCTAAATGGGACGATTTAATCATGCTAGCATCATACTATAGGGTAGAAAATCAATGATTTTTCCGATACATCATTAACGTTGACACTTCCTACTTATTCTGTGCACAGAAATAATACAAGAATTTTAGGGCTGTGGCATTTCCATTTAGAATAAGTAGCAAACAATTGTTTTGTATTTTACAGAAAGATTTTCCAAAGAAAAATTTAGAGTAGTGCAATCAATTCGGAGGACACAATCCCTCGAAAGTACAAAAACTTCTATAAAAGGAAACACAGAGTTTTTGGATTGTGAAACCCACCTCCGAGGAATTTATTTAGGGTAAAATCCAAATAGACAGTTTTAGATAACAAAAGACTACCCATATTTTCATCAACAAAATCCAATAATGATGGCCATTATAACTATTAGAATTTTTCCGAAAGACTTTTAATGTACATAACGTCGAAGATAAGCCCTTTTTCCAAAATAGTTATCACAACAGAAACACTACGAACAAAATCTTGACTTCCATGCTTGATTTAAGAAGCGAGATGAAATCCATTTTTATGGAACCCAAGTACCTATGTCACATTGAGCAGAGGCTGATACCTGCGCGGAGGAGTGAACATCCCTGCATTCGACCATCACAGGAAAGTGTTAGCAAAGTATTAAACTGCAAATTATAAAATGGAATGTATAGTTTGAGATCCATAGTGATGCCAGACTACTTAAGTTAAAACACCACGGCCTCCAAAGGCCATGCCTGGTATTGTAACGTTACCCTGGCCGAGGGGATATTGATGCCTGGAACTTCTGGTGGGTACCTAGTAACAAAACAAAGTCCCACCATTAATACAAATATACCCCTTTCGCAGAGAATTAAACAAATAATTAACAGAGGAAATAACATTGCAAATTCAAGAAGTTCGATCTATTATATACAAAAAATCTGTACGAATAGAAATGAAGAACGTAAGGAACGACATCAAACATGTGAACAATATATGTAAGAGATAAATTACCAAAAGGACACCACTATTACAATTAAAATGCATCAAATACAGAGGAGGATAGTACGGTAGACCTTCTTTTTATCTCTCTACGACGTTTAAATAATCCCTTTCTGTGCTACACAGTTGTGACCTCCGAAATAATTACCAATCTCATATTGAAACAAATGAATTAGAAGAATCCCACGGGACATAAATAGAGGGCGCAAAATAAGGATCACGGTGGTATAGAGCAGGGACTCTCGGTAACAACCTCTTCTACAGTCTACATTAGACTGACGGGAGAAATTGCACAGACTCTGAACCTAACACAGGAAGTAAATCTTTTCTTAACACACACTATGAACCCTCTGTTGTCATATGATAGTTCCATAGAATCTTACTAGGTAGACATATGTTGCCGCTGAATTCCCCAATGATGGCCACAGAGGCGGTAACACTTCCCTGTGTAACAATGCGTAATACAAAACCCTCCTCTTCGAAATCACCAGAGCATGAATGAGACTGCCAAAACCCTAGAGGGACGAGTACCACCCTTAACGATCCGGGAAGTACAAGCCATGTGCTAGGGCTTAGATAGCGCATCAGGATTGGGAAGAACAGGAGGACGAGGCTTCGGTAATGAGACCTAATTAATTCCAGGATAGAGTCTTAACTCCCCCTGACAGATTCACCTGCCTCCCTTAAATGTCGAAGATACGAAGTTAAACAACAATATAACCATGACTGTCTAGTGTTAATAATCGATCGTTATACCTTGTCTTTGAAGTGCTCCTTCCTTTAAACCAATAGGACGAGGAAGGGTAGTTAGTTAGTTACGCAGTGACTGATGCGGGACAAATTGAGGTTCAGTTCGTTGTGGTGGAGCCACAAATCATATCATAACTAAAACGAAAACCATCAGAGGAAACACATTGTTATCCACTCTTAAATCACCTTTAATAACAGTAGCCCATTCTTGGTACGTGCTTGGATTTTCTAATGTCTACATAGCTAGTTAGGAGTAGAAGCAAGTAATATCATAGTTATATAAATTTGCGTGTAAAGTCCAATTCAGCCCGACTCCTTTAATTAGGGAAAATGGAAATTCAAATCCTAGCGTATGGGTGAATACCCCTAAGTTTTAATATCTATATAGTAAGATATAGTAGTCAGAAAAATGCTTATTTTTCGTTGGAACCTCTCTTACGGGTTAAATTAATATGACTAAGGGTCACTCCAAGCCAAAAGGGAAATGTAAGTGTCCATCTTATGAGATGATAAACTTCGATTAATTAGAGGATAATGTACCAAGGATTTATTTTTCTTTTTATGATAAATTAGAGGTTCATTACACCATTTATCATAGATTAAGACCATGGGTATAGAGTGTTATGACATATACACTAAAGTTAAGTCATAGCACATGATCACCATGTCATAAAAAATGGACGATGTAATCTATCTATCTATCTATCTATATATATGAAAATTAAAATATGATAATGCCTACGATGTAGAGTGGGTCTCGAACCATTCTCATAAACATAAAAAACATGCAAGGACTATACAATAAACTATTTGAAGGTAGAATGAATCTCAACTTGTATATGAATCATAAGAAAATAATCTTTCATATATTGAGCAAACAAATACTATGATCTTATAAAGTTTATGTTCTAATAATCAAGCGAGAAACCAATAAGGCTATTCAAGAACATAGTTAGGGTAATGAAGATTTTTGTTATGTAAAACTGTGATTGAAAAAATGAATCCAAATCTTAATTATAAAGTTAATCATACACATTCATATTAGAAATATGTATGATAAAAAAAATTGTAAATTTTGATGTATATTTTGAGTATATGACAAAAAAAAACTTCAATAAAATGAATCTTTTAGCTTAATAAAATAGCTTTATCTTCAATATGTAAAAAAACATGTTATTATTATACCTAATAACCAAATAAAGTGAAGTAAGTAAAAAAACATAAAATATAAGAATTAATATTATTAAAACAAAATAGAGTGAAGTAAGTAAGTGAAAAAACATAAAAAAAAATTAGGAATTAGTATTAGTAAAAAAATTAAGTAGACATTGATATATATTATGATAAATCTCATTTGAATTTGATAAGAAATCCCAAAAAGAATATCTTACACTATATTCGTGTTTTTTGATAAATGTTTGAAATATAAGAATAAATGAATCACTATTGAAACTTTGATTATTATGTTTGTGTTTGACACATAAATAAATAATAATTTAACTTAGTTTGCAAATAATTAAAATTGAATTTTTAAATTTAATCACTAAAAGAATAAAATTTATAATTATTATTAATAGATATTTTTTCTTGATTTTGTTATCATTAAATGTTGGTAAAACTAATTGTTCTTGTGGAATTAAATGAAAAACCACAAATCTTCAAAGTGATAAATTTGTTACATTTACAAACCTCTTCGAGAGAGTAATCTACTGTATATTCTATCGATATGTTTGATATGTTAGACAAAATCTCTTCTAACTAGTCTCAAAAACAAGCTGATAATGATGAACTGCATCACTAATGGGCTAGAAAGGAGCGTACACCTAATGGGTGAGAGAAAACCAAATTAATGGAGCAAATTGGAGACATAAATTGGAATTTAATACTATCTAACTATGGTAGGGGCATGACACGTCTAAGAACATATCTACCTAACCCTTGACACCATATTAAAAAAATAAAATGTGATTTATATGTTGCAGCTGAATAAGAGTACCATTTGGTTATCGATCGATGCACATCATTATGTTTGACATGCACAAAAGCACTTCATACAAATCCTCATTTTTTGTTGAAATTTAAATTTATATAGGTACATGCTCCCACCTATGTCCTGCACACATCTCTATTGAATGATCTTTGTGAGTGCCTCATATCAATCTCCTCTGTGATGGGTAAGAGAGAAATCACTAATGGATTTCATCTTTAGTTGTGTGTTTTTCTATTGCATTCACTAAAAAATTTAAATGGTATTTTTCAGTTTGTAATGGTTGAAACTTTAGATACTCTAATATCATATTTCTACCTTGGATTATATTGTTTAAATAACTAACATTATCAATAGGAATTGGCCGAAAATTTGATTCAACTATTTGAAATTTCTAGGTTCCAATTACTATTTGTTTTATAACTGATGTGACAAAGTTTTGACGAGATAATAGAAAAGGAACATCGATATGCTACAAATATTTATTGCCAATATTACACGAAAAATACATTGATGGATGTTATAAATTATCTATTAGAGGTGAAGTATCAATAGAGTCATAGTGACATGTTACTCCTATCACATCCCTCGAGAGCCCCCAAAAGGTGAATGACATTAAAACTTCCTCTTAAGGTAATCTAGAAGTATATGACTAAAGGTCCTTCTCCATATAGATATATTGGAGAAAGGGCATAAATGAAGTTTTTTTAACGGTTAGTTTAGATATTTTCCTTTTCTTTTTAACTCTAAGTTAGTTTCGATATTTTCCTGTTATTTTCCAACATATATGGAAGGATAACATACACAAATGGACTTAATATTATAGGATATTTAGACACAAATAAATTATGTATGTATGGATGGTGGAACAAAATAATATAAAATATGTATTTGTTTGTAAAGAGCTATATTTTAGCATGTGTATGTAATGGATTAATCAAGAAATAAATAAATGTTTAACACAAGTACATTCCCTTATATTTAAAAACCATTATTTAAGGTTGTATTATGTTTAATTTACCAACCATTTCAATAAAGATTAGTGAATTTAATGAAATATTTTTTAATAAATGGAAAATATTAAAACTATTTCAAAGTACAAAATGCTACATCTTCACCCTTTCTATAATATATTCATTCAAATTAACATATATTTTATATTATTTCTCCCTTCCCTACTTTTAAAGATACATAATTTAAAACTAGTATATACTTCTAGATTACCTTCTAAAACAATTTTTTATAATAGAAATAGATTTTATGTATTTATGATCTATCCAAGAAGGCGATCTGCAGGAGAAGGTGACCACGCAAGCCATAGCCTAGCTCTCTGACCAAAAAATTTCCTCAGGGGCGCAAATCTGAATAGGGGCACACCATTAGTTTGGGTGACCAAGCAAATGGGAATCCGATCTGGGATGATCTAAGAGTGGCCAAGAAGATTTGGTGATGTTAGAGTGACCTTCGAGGATCAATGGGAGATGCACAGTGCAACCATGGAAGAGGGTTCACTCACTTCATTCCCACAAAGAAGAAACCAACAATGGTGCAAACCCCAGTTGGTGTGCCCTCCCTTCTACCTCGAAAAAAATCGAAGGAAATGATTTGATCCCTCAGAGAGTGGATAGCTAAGGGAATAAGATTTCTCTTAGAGGTGGAAGCATGGAAAGCAGAGTCACCATGAGGCATCCATGAAGGAAGGCACATTGTTTATTCTTCAGAAAACCCCGAAAACAAAATTGTCGTGAATGTAAAATGCAAACTCAGAAAAGAAAACAACCAAGACACATAGCTTCAGGAGAAAATGTAAGAATAATTTATTTTAGTCCTGGTTCACCTTATATACTAAAGGAACCATTTATTTTACATATATTTAATTCATCATCAAAATGTGAAGAAGTGTTGTGCCTAGGTGATTGACTTGTGTGCCCGAGGTGGGCGTTCCCCTAGGTGGCCTCCTTGGCCCAATTCCTCCTTGTTTAGATCTGGAAGCGTTCTGACTTCCATGAGAAGATGTGGAAACTTGTTGTGAAATAAATCAACAGTGATCCACTTTGCCTGAGCTGGAGTTTGGCCTTGACGGGAGACCAGATATGAAGTGTAAGTTTGGTGTCTTGTAGAGCGACTTCGAGTGTCCAGTATAGTGTCTTTGGCCAAGGGGATTTGGAAATCGGGAATGTTGTCCACTAGATGAGTGATGGTGACCGGTTCTTCCAAGAGGGAAGGCTCAAACAACTTTAAGTGATTTACATTAATGACATTGTGGATTCTGAGTTGTGGTGGCAGATCCAACCTATATGCATTTTCTCTAATCTTGTTGAGTATTGTATACGGACCATATCTGATTGGAAAAATCTTGTGATGGTGGCCTTTGAATCACTTCTTATCCAAGTGTAACCAGACTTGATCCCTTGGTTGAAAGTACATGAAGGTTCTTTGTTTGTCATGGTGCTGCTTGGCATGATCTTGGGCTGCTTTGAGTGTCGATGTGACTGCATTGTGGCGTTGTGTAATTTGTTGTAGAAATCGTTGAGCTAACAATTTTTACTGCTACTGATGGAAGGTACCTTGAGGAGCCCAAGTGAGTGGGAGCTCATTTGGAGATGCTAGTTGGAAGCCCAAGAAGACTTAAAAAGGTGAAAATCCTGTAGAAGAATGTGTTGCCCTATTGTAGCTGTGCTGGATAATGTGCAAGTAATTGTCCCATTGTTTGTTGCGCCCAAAGTGAGTTCGAAGAGCATGAACCAAGACTTTGTTGACAACCTCTGTTTGGACATCCGTTTGAGGATGGAATGCAGTAGAAAACTTGAGTTTGCACCCCAATAACACCCATATGGTCTTCCAAAATGCACTGAGGAAGTGAGAATCCATGTCTGAGATGATAGTGCTTCGGAGGCCAAAATGGGGCCAGACATGTCGGAAGTAGAGTTTCATTGTTTGTGCTGCTGTAGTAGTCTTCGTGCATGGGATAAAAAGTGTCATTTTGCTGAAGCGACATACCACTACCCAGATTGCATCATGTTTCTTTTGGGTTTTTGGAAGTCCATTGAGGAAGTCCATTGAGATTGACTCCAAAGGCCAAGAAGGAAGCGACAGTGGTTGATACAACCCATGCTTCCGGTTGGATGTCTTGGATTGTGAGCATAATGCACAAGCTCTGATAATTTTTTCAACTTGAGGCTGCATGGAAGGCCAATGAAAATGGTGTTGCAGATGTTGGATGGTTTTTATGGTCCCGAAGTGGCCCCCATAGGTTGAAGCATGCACCTCCTTGATGAGAAAGAGGCAGTATTCTGAGTGTGGAACGCATAACAAATTCAACTTGTATAGCCACCCATCCCAAATAGTGTAGTCTAGGAAGGGGGTCTGATTGATCATTGTGGGAATTTGCAAAGCTTCCCAAATCTCTCGAAAGTTGGGGTCAGTAGCATATTGATCTTTCCATGTGTCATAAGTAGCACAACACACTTCTAGAATGGAAAGAATTGGATTGGGAGGTCGAATTAGGAAATCATCCATATTATTAGAAGTGCCTTTCTTATATTTGATGACTAAGTGAAATTGTTGAATGTAGGAGGCCCATTTAAGCTTCCTTTGTTCCTGAATCTTTGATTGAGAGTTTATGAAAATCAAATGGTGGTGTTCGGTATGTAGAATGGTTTCTTTACCCAACAAATAATGCCTCCATTGTTTGAGCGCTTGAACCAAACTATAAAATTCCTTATCATAGGTACTATAATTTTTCTTTGCCTCGGACAGGGTTTCAGAGTGGTAAGCAATGGGGTGTCCTCCTTGTTTAAGTACGACACCAATAACATATTGTGAGGTATCAGACTCAATCTCAAAGGGTTGGGAGAGGTCTGGCAGATGTAACATAGGGGATGAGTAGAGGGCATCTTTGAGCTGAGCAAAGTGACTAGTTTTTTCTTTGGTCTAGAAGAATGTAGAAGAAGTACTTGAGAGCTGATGCAAAGGTTGAGCAATATTTGAAAAGGAGGGAATGAACTTACGATAGAAATTGATGCCACCCAGAAAGATTTTCAACTCCTTAGCTAACGAAGGTAGATGTCATTGATTCAGTGATTGGATGCGGGATAGATCTAGTTGAATACCCTCTGAGCTGACCACAAATCCAAGATAGGGAACTGAAGTTTGACCAAAATATGACTTCTTCACTTTGACTTGCAACTTGTGTTCTTAGAGAATTTGGAGAACTTGTCGGACATGTTGCATGTGAGTGTCCCATGTCTGACTAAAGATGAGAATGTCATCTAAGTAGATGACCACAAATCGACCCAAATGTTCTCTGAATATTTCATTGATGAGCCTCATGAAAGTGGTTGGGGCGTTGGTGAGGCCGAAAGGCATGACTTTCCACTCAAAAAGACCAAATTTGGTCTTGAACGTTGTTTTCCAAACATCATCTGGGTTCATTCGAACTTGATGGTAGCCGAATGTCAAATCCAATTTAGTAAACCACTTAACTCCTTGGAGGGTGTTGAGTAGTTCCTCAATCCGGGGCAGGGGGTAACGTTTTTTTATTGTGGCTTTGTTCAAGGATCGATAATCAATGACAAGGCGCATCTCTGAGGTATCTCTTTTAGGGATGACAAATGCGACAGAAGCATAGGGAGAAGATGAAGGTTGGATATGGCCAGAGTTGATGAGGTCGGTCAGTTGTCTTTCCATTTCCTTTGTTTCTGTTGGGGCCAATTAGTAAGTAGGGGCGTTAGGTAAGGCATATCTGAGGATGAGATGAATGGAATGATCAATGTGTTGGGAGGGGGCAAGTCCCTCCGAAGGTTGGAATACCTCTACAAACTTGTGGAGGAGGGGAGTCATTGTTTCAGGAAAATGGTGGGTGGTATTGTTTGGTGTTATTGGGTGCACCAAATAGAGAGAGACACATTGGTTTAAGTGTACATGTGGGATTTTTTCTTTGGTAGAAGGGGGTTTGGGTTTTGCTGTAGTTAAGATATAAGTATGGCCTTCTTTGGTAATTTTGTACTAGAGGGATTTGGCTAGATAGAAAGCATTTCTTTGGGTTTGGTATGGTATAACTAGTAGCAAATCCACACAATCCAGGGGGGAGACATCACAGAGGACAATATCTTTGAGTTGGCCTATGGCGAAAGTGACCAGACAACGGTTGGAAACTAGGAGGTGAGGGACATCCTTCTGGACCCATCCAAGTTGATATGGTTGCGGATGTGGAGTACTGACAAGATTAAGGCGGTTGACAAGGTCTTGAGACACCGAATTTTTTTGGCTTCCATTGTCCATAATTAGTAAAGACAAGGCATTTTTGATTTGGCAGTTATGGGTGAAGAGGGGTTGGGTGGATGCGTTCGAATCTTCCTGGGTCATTAGATTCAATGAGTGATATACTTCTGTGGGATTGTCCAGAGGAACTTTGTCAGTATCTTCTACTTGGGAAGTCGCAATGAGCTTAGTGAGTAGGGTTTTGTTGGTTTTTAGATTTTGGAGGATTCGACAATCTGATGAATTATGTGAAGTAGTTTTGAGGAATGAGCACCAGGGTGTCCTTGTATTTATATTGGGTGTGGGGTTTTGAGCTCGAGGAGGTGGAAAGAGGGATGAGGGATGGGATCTAGATGGTTGAGAGGCAGGGGAGTTGGTGTAGGGGCGAGACTGAGGAATACGACCTCTAAGAGCGACTTTCCTTTCTATAGCCAAAGATCTCTGAAACGTTTTGTCTAAAGTTGGATTTTCAAACAACTCTACTTATCGATGGAATTGCATTAATAAACCAGCCACAAATTTTAATATGAGTACCTCTTCTGGATTTGGAACATGAAGTAAGAGGTGCATCTTGCAGAAGAAGTCTATGTAGCCTTGCACTCCTTGTGAAGGGAGTTGTCAAAGTTGGTGCCATTTTATCCATAAGGATTGCACATACCTGGGTGGGTAGAAGCGATTTCTCAAGGTTTCGAAAAGTCAAGCCAAGGTTTTGATGTGTTGGGAAGTAGAGGATTCTGGAGAATCCCCAATATCTATCACAAATGTGGTCTTCTCTTGCTCTGTATCCCACCAAGATTTTGCCAGTCCTTCTAATTGCAAGGAGGCAATCTGGAGATTTCTTTCTTCAGTAAGGCCTGGACATGTATTGAAATAGGTTTATAGGCTACAGATCCAAGAATCCACAATTTCACCATTGGTTTGCCCAACAAATTTGGGTAGTTGGATTCGAGTGTCCAACCGGAAGGGATCTGAATTGTTTTGTTGTTGCATTCTGAGCAACTCATTGAGGATGGAGGCAATATCTTGGATGGGATTTGCGTGGAGGCATTGTGAGGCTGGCTGAAGAGAAAAGGCGCCCCTAGGTGGCAATGTTGAACAAAGGACTCTGTTTTGAGAACAGAGGACTCAAAACCCTGAAGCAACGGAGCTTGAACTGGTCTAGAGGGAGAGATCTGTATTGTTTTAGATCTATGGAACTCCTCTATGTGGCAATGGAGATGTGGGGACCCTTGTGGCTTATGAGATCTTTGGAGCTTCTTTCATAAAAACGGAAACCCTGGAATGGGCAAACTCTCGATTATTTCATGAAAACCTCAAAAACATTTGGCTCAATATTCAAGATCAGAAGATTTTCCATGGATATTGAGGCTCTGATATCAATTGATCTGCCCAATAAGGCGATCTACAGGAGAAGGTGACCACGCAATCCATAGCCTGGCTCTCGAACCAAAAGCTCTCCTCAAGGGCGCAAATCTGAATAGGGGTGCACCATTAGTTTGGGTGACCAAGCAAATGGGAATCCCAACTGGGATGATCTGAGAGTCACCAAGAGGCTTTGACGATCTCAGAGTGACCTCCAGGGATCAATGGGAGAAGCACAGTGCAATCATGGAAGAGGGCACATTCACTTCATTCCTACAAAGAAGAAACCAGCAAGGGCGCAAACCCCAGTTGGTGCACCCTCCCTTATGCCTCAGAAAAAATCGAAGGAAATGATTTGCTCCATGAGAGAGTGGCTAGCTAAGGGAATAATCTTACTCTAAAAGGTGGAATCATGGAAAACAGAGTCACCAGGAGGTAGCCATGAAGGAAGGCGCACTAGTTATTCTTCAGAAAACCCTAAAAATGAAATTGTCGTGAATGTCAAATCAAAACTCAGAAAAGAAAACAACCAAGACACATAGCTTCAGGAGAAAAGGTAAGAATACTTTATTTTAGTCCCAACTCACCTTATATACTAAAAGAACCATTTATTTTACATATATTTAATTCATCATCAAAATGTGAAGAAGTGTTGCACCTAGGTGATTGACTTGTGTGCCCCAGGTGGGCGTTCCCCTACGTGGCCTCCTTGGCCCAATTTATGTTTTCCACTCACTCTCCTCTCTATTGACATTTTATTTACTCAATTGAATACAAAATAAGAGTCTAATCAACTCCTTGGATTACCAAGGAAAAGGAAAAATGTTGAGTTGTACACACCAACCTTGGTCACACATTTCTATTCTTAGATAAATTCCTTTTAGATGAATTCATGGTAATCAATTCAATAATAGAAAAAATCAAATAGTGTCTTTTGGTTGTCATAACCATAGTTGAGTTCCAACTCTTGTCATATACTCATATTCCTCTTTTTTTTTTTTAATAGTTTACTCAAAGTTTTCTTTCTACAATTTTTTACTCAAACCACAAAATTGAGATTATCA
>JZKD02S0176365.1:96439-115951 GCA_000966675.3 Picea glauca
CTGATTAATCCACAATGGGGATTTAATCCAATAAAAAAATAATAATAATGATTAATCCACAATGGGGATTTAATCCAATAATAAGAATGCTCTTTGCAGTTACATTATTTCAACACCCATGGTCCATATTACAATTAATTTGAATTTAGTTCAATATTTAAGACTATTCACCATTCTTATGATTGTAAATCCATTCCTATTAGGAGGAAAGTGGAAAAAACTTTGATCTAAATTAGAAGGAAGTGATGTGGAACCTAATGGAAGACCTCCCTAGAAGGATGCTTCACTGGTAGCAACTACCAAGAAGGACATATCACTAGTGTAACATCGCCTTTAAGGGTGCCTTTCTAGATTCCTAGCATAATTCATGGATAATTAGTTGCATCTTTTAACATTGTGTTACATGCATATGCATTTTTTATATTAGTTATTTTATCCTTCAAGTTCCATACACTTAGTTTATTATTTCTTTCATTCTTTAGACTACATGTAAGTAGTTGAAAAAAATATTTTTGGACCCTTTGTAAAACTATCAAGAAGCCTTTATCAATATGAATAAAGTTAGACAATTGATTTTGATCTCTCATTTATTTCTTATTGTTCTTAGGAGTAATTTTATATTATATTTATTCCTCATCAATGTTTCATTTGAATGCCTTGTGTTGTGTTATAAGATGTAAATTTTTTGTTAACATATTCACGCCCATTATCTATTCTTAAATTTTAAATTCATCAATGAAATTAAAGAAGTAATTTAACCCATATAAAGAAGCAAAAGGAGGTGGAACATACAAGTAAATATTCTAAATGGGGGTAGATGCATGCCAAGAGGAATATTTGTGAAAATTTTCATAATGATGCCTATCAAGAAGGTAAATCAAAAAAATACCATCTCTGTAAGAAATGAGAACAAAATCATTAACCATATTATTTTTACATAGTTGTTGCAAAGAAAAATAGTTTTTAAATCACTGAAATGCTCATGCGAAAGTCTGATGGTGATTAAAAACTAATGAAAACGATGATGACCCAAAGTTATCAAATCTATACAATCTAGTAATACTAGAAACAATTCCAATTACTAAGACATGCTAAAAATCCTTTAAGTCATTTTTTACAAGCTCATGAGGTGAAAATTCTACAGTTTTATCTTATGGTTGAAGGAAAGACTCAAAATACATAAAAGCTCACTAAAATGACCATAATCTATCTAAACAATTTGAGTCCCTATAAAACTAAAACATCTATCATCACTAAGAAAAACGTCTTTTGTATCACATTCATTAGGAACAAAAAAACATGGATTTATACATAGAAATATGATAATATTCTATAGAATTGATAAGACACTTAATATTAGAAGAATTAGATGTTTCATTGACAAAAATAAAAATGCACATGTCTATGAGAAAATGAGTTAGAAGGAGGATCAAGATTGTTCTTATTCTTCTTCATTGTTGCTTCTAAGGCTTCCATCTTGTTGAAACATTTAGACTCCATATGGCCATTTTTCCCACAAAAATTAAAATGTATCTCAGTGGTTTTACCCTTTGATTTAGTTCCTTTATTACCACTTGGAGTAGGAGTTAACTGAGAGGGTTCCATTGTTTTGTTTTTTATTGCAAAGATATTTATTCTTCACATGCTTGGGCCTTACTTATATTGTGATACTAAGGATTTATTACAAGTATCTATAGTGCTAATAAACCAAAGGTGAAAGAGTTTATCTTTCTCTCTAATTAGAAAATCAAAAAATGATTCAATCGAGTGCAATTTGTTAGTATCCCCTTAACTAGTAAGTTCATATCTAGTATACTGAAAACTAGACATAAAAATAGATTAGGAACTGCTAAGATTACCAAGAATTACATATATAAGTTGGTCATGTTCCTTCTTTATATTACATTATGAGAGTAAAAGTTAAAGTGTTTTAAACTTAGATAAAGAATCCTCAATGCAAGAGAAATTGCTAACATTTAAAGAGATTAATTGATTTTTTATCTAGTGATCTCATATCTCATTATGTTGACCAAACATAATATCCAACTTTTTCCAAGCTACATCTAAGGTCTCAATTCCTCGATGGTGAAACTGTACATAACCGAAGATTAACATCGCTATCAATCAATGTGATAAACCACTTTTTATTGTCACAATTAGATCTCTTTAATCCATCAATGGGGAAGCTTATGTTCACAAGGTGACTTGTTAAAGCCCCTTACTTCATAGTAAATCATCTATATGGGATTTCTGTGAGAGGTAGTTAGAATTTTTGGGTGGTATATCACTTGGACTCACCATGTTATAATATGAAGGTGATATTATTTCAAAAGTATAAACTAACTATTCAAATGGAAAAGACTCAAAAAATAGACAATTTAAACTTTTGGTAGTGACCCAAAACTTTTGAACCGTCTGAAAACTAGCCTTAAGAAGAAATTTGAAATGATAAAATTGGGATTTTTGCACTATTTCCTTTGCCTCTAGGGTTTGAAAAACAAGGAAGGAATTTTTATTACCTAGTCTAAGTATTCTTGTGACCTTCTTCGTCGCTTTCACATGGAAGATTGTAAATCATCACGTTCTCCCTTCCATTCTGAAGTCAAACTTGATACCACCTACATTTCTCCCGAAGTTGATGCCAGCTTGAACCGTCATTTACTTGGTAGCCTCTTATACTTGACTCATATCCACCATGATATTTCTTTTATTGTTGTCCTTGTTTCCTGGTATATGCAAACACCCCATGAAAGCCATTGGAAAGCAGTTGAAAGGATATTGCGGTATGTCTAGGGTACATTTTAGTTCGAGATACATAACAATTCAAGGGGGACTCTTTTATTTGTTGGTTTCACTCATTCATATTGATGTGGCGACTATGATGATCGAAAGTCTACTCCATTTTATGTTTTTAGCCTTGATTCAGGACCTGTCACTTGGGCATATAAAAAACAACAATCTATTGCACTTTCTTTAGTAGAAGTAGAGTACTGAGTAGCGGTTAATGCAAGATGCAAGTCAATAAATATTTTGACTTCCATAGATCCTTTTAGATATTGGATTATCATAGAATCATCTGAATAGCCTCTGGTGTGACATTCAGAGTGCCATCAAGCTTGCGAAAGACCTAGTTTAACATCAGTGCAATAAACACAACGAGCTACACATGCACTTCATCAGAAATCTCATTCATGATCAAGTTATTGAAGTGCTATTCTTCCCTATAAAAGATCAAGTTTCATACATTTTCACAAAGTCTCTTACAAAACCAAAATTTTCCAAACTTCGATTTATGTTAGGAGTTCAAGAAATTGTCATTCATGGGGGATAGGATATAATTCTTCCTTCCTTCTCCTATTGTGTCTCCTTTGTAAATCCTTCAATACTATCCCAAATTGTTCTTAAGGGGGAATGTTAGGATATTTAGACACTTAGGAGTTATTTAAGATCAACTTGGTCTAATGTATCATTAGGTAAAAGTATGTTTCTTTAGTATGCATTTGTAGAACTAGGAAACCTGATGGTCACGATATGTTCCTGACATATAGTGATCTAATGGATCATATTCTCCTTGATCTTAATGGCTACATTGATCCATGTCTTAGCATCCGATGGGTCCATGATCTCTATTTAAAGAGCATGGAGGGTCATTTGTCGATGATTAATTGTGAGAAAATCTCTTGTAAATCTCTCTGTAAATTTTTCTTTTGCATTAATAAATTTCTCCAAATGACCACATTGGTTGGGGCCATGGATGTTTCCCTGTAGTGTTTTTACCATGTGAAAACATCGGTGTGTTAATATTTGATTTAGTTGTGTGAGTGGTCACCCAAGGTGTTCGTCCTCTATTGGAATACCTTTGTTGTCGAACAAATTGTTTTCTTTGAAACAATATCTAATTTTGACATATGACTTGTCTTGTTTCATGAATCCGCAAAAAATATGTATGTTCAACACAACACATATATCTCATAACAAGCTAGTTGGGTGATAATTTCATATTAAGTTTGATCAAAATTTAACATAATAAAAAATATTCCTTTTCCATTAATTCTTTGTTTGTCCTTCACATACCAATGATGGTCTATTTTGTTTTCTCGTGTAGAAAATTATCAATTGTTGTCATTCTTCATAAAATATTTGGATCAATCAATGTAGTTTGAATAATAACATTACTCTTTTGTTGTCCAATAATGTTGAAAGAATAAATTGTAAGTGTTGATCTATAAATATTCATAAATAGTCTCTTGTATATAATTTTGGCTACATTATATATACAGTGTGAGTGGGACTATTGGTTAAGAACATGTGTTTCCTCTTTGAGGTCACAAGTTCAAATCAAGAGGGAGGTAGGGTATGAAATATCATAGGTTCTTAGACAATGCTTGCTTGTCGTGATTCTTGCTGAGTTCAGAAGGCATCCGAACCACACAATTATATAGACAAGAGCGTACACCTAATGGGCTAGAGAAAACCAAATTAATGGAGAAAATTGGCAACATAGATTGGATTTCAATACTATATAATTGTGGCAGGGGAAGGGAACTTATAAGAAGATATCTCTGGCACCATATGAAAAAAAACAAATCTGATTTATATGTTGCACTTCAACAAGAGTACATCTGTAACTATGTTTTATCACTAATATCAACTAAATCTTTGTTGAATCTCATGTGGGATGCATTTGGTTGTTGACATATGTAACTTTGTTTTATCAGTAATATCAACTAAATACGTATTGAATATGATATGGGATGCATTTGGTTATTCATGGATGCACATCATTATGTTTGATATGCACAAAAGGTCTTTATATAAATTTTAATTTTTTGTTGCAATCTAAATTTGTAAGATGATGATGATGAACATCTATTGAGACCAATTTGTTTATCGACCTTAAGAAAGTAAGAGATTACTTCAATTTTTTTTAAATTATATTTATATGCTCAAAAAGAATTGAAAGATGTCTTCCTAGATCACCATAGTTTTGGGAGGTTAGGAAGGTTTATATTGTGGCAAATAATTTCAAATTGATATATAATTTGGGAATAGGAAGGACAATCTAAGAGGAAGTGTTTTTCATCTTCAATCCTCTTTGTGTCACAAATATGACATATTCTTTCCTCCCACTATGTCTTTGGAATTGTCCAATGTCTGTTTTCACTATGTAGCTAGTGAGAATTTGTTTTTATTTTAGCATTGTTTATTTTCTTCTTTGCACTTATCAAAACTAGGAGTTAATTTTGATCTTCTAAATTAGGGTTGACTACCTCCTTGTAGCATATTAGTTCCTTCTATTCTATAATTGTTTATCACGACACATATTCTCCTTAAATTTAAAAGTGATAATATTTGGTATTATGTATGATGGCTTCTTCATGTATTCTGTGATGATTTAGCCAAGATTTACAATCTTATGTCATTCTGGCTTGAGGAGCTCGTGGTTTTGGCTAGAGTTTGAAGCAATTTTGAGGATCATCTTGTTGTCCACATATTTCTTATACACATCTATAGTAAATGCTCTTTGTCATAACATCATCTCAAGCTCATCTATCACATGTGGTAACAAAGAAGTCACTATTGGATTTTAACTTTAGTTGTGTGTTTTTACAATGCATTCACTAGAAAAACTAAATGGTATTTTTGAGTTCAGATTGGTTGAAACTTTCAATATTATGATAGAATATTTTTCCTTGTATTTATTATATTGATTAGATAGCTACCATTATCAATGGAAATTGGCCATAAGTTGTATTTTTTTAGTTCACCTTCGTTGAAACTTTAGGTATTATGATAGCAGATTTTTTCCTTGGATTTATTATATTGATGAGATAGCTACCATTATCAATGACAATTGGCCATAAATTCGATTCAACTATTTGTAATTTTTTGTTTCAAATTACTATTTTTTTTTATAGTTAGTGTGACATATTTTCAACGAGATCCTTAAAAAAACATTGATATGCTACAAATGTCTAATGTCAATATTACATGAAAAATACTTGGTTGGATTTTATATGTTGACTATCACAAGTGAAGTTTCAATGAATTCATAGTAACCCCATACCTCTAGAGCTCCAAAAAAGTGAATGATATTAAAGCTTCCTCCTTAAGGTTCAAAAATACTAACCTGAACCATAGCTTTCTACAACTGTTTTATTGTCCTAATCATCTATTTCGTCGCTTTTCTTCTCCATTTTTTCCATATCATCCATGTAAGGATTTTGTAACAGAGGCATAATGCTCTCAATAACCCTTGCTACTTGTAAAAATCCATAACCCTTTCTACTTAGAAAGTGCGGAGACACTTCAAAAACTTCATAAAAACAAATATTAAAATATAGTGTACAAAGCATAAGACAAAAAGTGGGAATGTGTGGAGCCCATTTTTATTAAGAAAAGAATCTAAACATATAGCCAAGGGAGTAACCAAAAAATCAAGAACAGGAAATAAAGAAACCGTAGATTGGTACATCTTTCCAGAACAACTGGCAATGTCCAATTAGGAATAGTTGGATTTTTTCATTAACACCCCCTCTTAAACTCAAAGGTTACAAACATCAACACTTATAATACACAAGTGTTGTTGTTGGAAATCAAACACGGTTTTTCCCAATGGCTTTGTAAAGATGTCTGCGATATGATCTCGTGAGGCACATAATTGAAGAGCTAAAGCACCATTGTTGACTAGCTCGCATATGAAGTGATCGAGAGTGTCAATGTGTTCTCTCTTTTTGTGAAAAACATGGTTTTTTTAAAAGGAAATTGTTGAAGTGTTGTCACAGAAAATGGGAGTTGGCTCCTTTTCCATATGTGACATGTCATTTAATAATCTTCGCATCCACACAACTTGAAAGGAAGCTGAGGCAGTGACATACTATGCCTCTATAGAAGATATGGAGAGAATGGGTTACTTCTTTGATGCCCAAGAAATCATATTTGTGCCCAATTGAAAATCATACCCTGAAGTTCTTTTCCTGTCATCTACGCCATTTGGAAAATCATTGTTAGTGTAGCCAAAAAGATGATCATCTTTAGACTGAATGTACCATAATGGAAAATTGAGTGTGCATGCAACATATCTCAAAATCCTTTTGGCCATTTTCCAGTGAGAATCTTTGGTAGATTCCATGAACCTGGAAACAAAGTTGGCTGCATACATAATATCAGGTCTAGTAGATGTAAGATACAACAGGCTCTTACTAAACTTTTATGTAAAGTAGAATCTATGGTAGGGCCTTCATATTGCTTGCTCAATTTTGTTCCTAGGGGTATAGGAGTTTCTGTTGGGTTGCAGAATCTTTTGATGATGTCTATAACATACTTTTGCTGAAATAAAAAAAATGCCTTTGGTTGATTGATCAACCTCAATCCCCCAAAAATATTTCATTATTCCAAGATCTTTCATCTCAATTTCAGATTGCATGGCATGCTTAAAACTATCTAACTGAATATTGTCAGTGTATATCATATCATCAACATACATGCATACAATCAGAATTTTACCTTGTTGATCTATTTTGGTGTAGAGTGTTGGCTCATTTTGGCTTCTGCTGAAACCACTCTTGATAAGGTAAGCATCAATTCTGGTGTACCAAGATTTTGGAGCTTGCTTCAAGCCATAGAAGGATTTATTCAATCGATACACTTTGGCTAGGTGCTCTTTGACCTAAAATCCAGGTGGCTGATCCACATATACTTCTTCTTCTAGGACACCATTCAAGAAGGTTGATTTGGCATCCATCTGCTATACTTTCCATTAGTGTTGACTTGTTATGGCTAAAAGGGTACTTACAGTATCCAAACTTTCTACTAGAGAAAAGATTTCACCATAATCAATGCTTGGTTGTTGCAAGAATCCTTTTGCAACAAGTATTTCTTTGTGTTTTTCAATATGTCCCTTTTCATTGAGTTTATTCTTGTAAACCCATTTGACACCAATGTTGGTCTTATGTCTCGGCAGATAGATAATATCCCATGACTTGTTCTTCTCAATAGATTCAATTTCTTATTTCATGGCTTGAACCCAATATGGCTCTTTAGCTTCCTCTTTGAAATATGTGGGCTAGCTTGGTAAGAATGCAAAAAATATTTTGTTGGTTAAGATCATCCAACTGTTGATGTATCTCTTTCAAGCTTCGAGTTCGTTAATTTTGGACTTTAGGGGATGAAGTTTTTCTTAAAGAAGAGATTATTTGGTATCTTTAAGGTTGTCCTTGTACTTGTAATCATGGAAGGAAGAGTTGATGTGTTTGTTGTCCTGAATTTTCTGACTCACTCTAGAACTGATTTTCCATAAATCTTACATCTCTGCTGAGAATAAGTTTATTTAAAATTAGATTGTATAGATGGTAATTTTTATATGTCTCACTCTAGCCAACAAAAAATCATTTCTCACTTCGATCATCAAGCTTCTTCCTCAATTTAGAAGGTATGTGGGTGAATGCAATGCAATGAAAGGTTCTGAGATGAGTGACATTCACTTTTGTCCCATTCCATGCTTCTTGAGGGAGATTCATTTTCACATTATTGGTTGGAGATCAATTCAAGAGATAGAATGAACATGCTACAAATTCATCCCAAAGGAAATTTGACAAACATTTCTCTCTCAGTAGGCTCCTTGCCATGTTCATTATAGTTTGATTTTTCCTCTCAACCACTTCATTTTGCTCTCGACTATTCCTGGATGTGGTTTTCATGATGATGCCTTGTGACTTGCAAAAATTTGAAAATTATTTAGAAGAATACTCACCTCCATCTTATTTGAGTATTTTTACATACTTCTCACTCTATTTTCCATCTTCAACCTTGAACTCCTTCAACTTTGCAAAGGTTTTAGACTTGTGTTTGATGAAATAGATCCATGTTTTCCTGCTAAAATCATCAATAAATGTTAGAAAGTAAAAATTACCACCTAGTGACTTTGTTTGCATTGGTCCACATAGGTCAGTGTGAACTAGCTCTAAGTGTTGTTTGGATTGATTGGAGGATTGTGTAAAATTATCTCTCTTATGTTTACCATGAATGCAATACTCACATGGGGTATTTTTCTTTTTGAAAATAGGTAGACCTTTGACCATGGAGTGCTTATGGAAGATAATTAGACTATGAAAGGGTATATGTCCAAATATTGCATGCCATAACATAGTGTCATTGGTGGTGGATACACTTTGTGCATATTGTTGGGTCAAATTTACAGTTCTAAGAGTGAGGGGAAACATCCTATTCCTAGTCATATGGATTTCATAAATCAATTTTCTGCTAGGAGGTTTGTCATAGATATTATAGTGTGATCCTTTAAAAAGTAACTTATAACCACGTTCCATTAGTTGTCCTACACTTAGCAAGTTATGTTTCAGATATGGAACATGATAGACATCATGTATGTCTTTTTTAACATCTTGTTTAGTCGAAACAAGGACAATTCATTTTCCTTGGACTTTGATTAAAGAGTCATCTCCAAGTGTAATATCAAAATAATTGGAAGAATCATTGCATGAAATTAGATCTTCGTTACCTGTCATGTGATTGTTGCATCCACTTTCTAGCAATGAGAGGCCCTTGTGTTGTTCTTTAGACTTGTGACAAGAGAGAAACATCCCATCTGAGGTTTCTCCTTCATGATTTGAGACATGTGTGTTTCTTGAGTTATGAGTTGCTTGCTTCTTCATGTATTCATATTCATAGTGCCCATAGTTTTTGCAGTCATGTCATTGTATGTTGGCTTTGTCATTGGATTTCCTCCCTCTTCCTCTTTGTTTCTCAAATTGTTGATTTTGATGTGTGTGGCATTAACTTGAGTGATGGTTGTTGGGGCTTTTCCCTCTTCCTCTGTGACCTCTTCCTCTGTCTCTGCCTCTCCCTTTGAAGGAGAATTGGGTCTTGAAGGATTTGGAGATTGAATCATCTTCCATATTGATTTTGGTCTCATGTGAGAGAAGAGAACCCATTAGTTCATTTGTTGAAAAATTGGACAGATCCTTGAATTCAAGAATAGTTGTAACAACAATATGAAATTAGACTTCTGAGGATTTTCCTCTGATATGGGATGGCTTCACCAGTCAACCTGATATCAATTACTATTCCCATGACTTTGGTCATGAATCGATCAACATTTTCTGACTTAGTCATCTTTAAAGTCTCAAAGTGCGTCCTCAAGGTCTACAACTTTACCGTGCTCAGCTTGTCATTTCCTTGGTAGGTTGTGCTAAGAATTTCCTGGGCCTGTTTTAAGGTAACAAAACCTATGATATTTTATACTATTCAGTCATATACTAAGTTATGAATCGAGAACTTGGCCTTATTCTCTCTCTTCCTTTGTTTTTCTTGATCATTTCTTTCCTAATTGGTGATCGCAGCGAGATCTATAGGATCTGGTTCCACATAGCCATGATCCACTAGATCCCAACACTCTTGTGCTTGTAAGAAGGATCTCACTCTAAGAGAACAAAATTCATAATTATTTCCAATTAAAATTGGCCCTTGTGTTGGCCCTAAATTATTAGACCTTGCCATTTTTATATTTGAAAAAAAAAATTACAACAGTAAAAAAAGACTGTAAATAATTTTTTTGTTGTTTCTAAGTGTGTTAAATCATCACTAATTAAGAAAACATGGTTTAATTTCAAGTAAAAAATATATGATTCTGTTAGAGGGTATCACGCACAGGAAAAAAAAAACAGAGAGAAAATAACTCCTCTCTGTGTGCTATTTTTCTGCCCTTGCATGACTAAATGAGCCAAATCGTTATCCAAATTGTGATGCAAAAGTATGTCTTTGCTGCCTCTTGCAATGTCCTGTGTGATATCCCTCACTAAGCACTAGAATTGTCTCTTCCTTATCAGTAGCTCGGTGTGTGCATTGTTTTTCTAGAGTGCGCGGGACCAGGAGTGCGACTTTGGCACAAACGAATTCCACTCATCTTTCTCGGAAACCTTATTTGGGAGAAGAAGGTGATGAATGTTTAGCAAGGAATTGAACTCCTGGAATTTCTAATGCCAACAAATTACACATTGTGCACTAGCCAACAAGGTGCATGTGTCCCGACCTATTTTGAGTGATGGAGTGGATGCTTGTGATCGGCGCTATTGGAATTGTATTCCAACACTCTACATTGATCATTGGCAGACTTCTCTGAGGGAAATGTGGAGAGTCTTACCTCCCGTGTTAAATATAATGTAACCTCAACAGTCTGACTGTACACTACCAGTTGTCCTGGCCAGCTGTACTATCATTTTATGATTTGCTTGAGCCTATTTAGCTCAGCTATTTTCCCTTTGCTCATAGCTCCTTTTCATTTGTACTCTTTTCTATTGTACTCTTTCACTTTCATTTCTAATATACTGAATTCTATTTCTTCTCTGCTCTTTCTCCGTATTCTTTGCTTCACATTTTATCATGGTATCAGAGCATCAATAGTAAGCCTCTTTACACAGTCTGGAGAGTAGCCTGATCCTCAATAGCACAGATATTAAATTGACAATTAGAGCACACGTGATACAGTTTCTTCACAAGGCTTGGAGAGCAATCCACCATCCGTTCAAAAGATTGTAGCAAAAAGCACGCACGAGGAAGCAGAGCTCAATACACTCAAAAGATTGAGGGAGCAGAAACCTCGGAAGGAGAAAGTGTAAAGAATCGTGAACATTTATAGATTCATCAAAGATTCATGAAGAAGAGATGCAGGAAGCAGAAACATTTAAATAATTCAAAGAAATTCGTTCAATTTCGTGAAAGATTGCTGTAGAAGGCAAAAAACTCTAAAGATCTTGTGAAACTCTTGCAAATTTGTGAAAGATTGTTGCAGAGGGAAGAAACATTCAAATAATTCGTGAAATTCTTTCAAATTTGTGAAAGATCCATGAATTTCCCTCCACAGGAGAAAATCTTTGCAGAGGCAGCAAAGAACACGTCAAAGGAGAAAAGGACAGCAGTCACAGTTTCAAGATCGGTCCTGCTAATAGATCTAAGGAGTAAATCCAGTTCAGAAAGGATGAGGAGAGCGCAAAAAAGGCAAAAGAATTTCAACTGTTAGATTTTGCGCAGAGGACTGATAGTCGTCAGATCCGGGAAAAGTGCACGAGGTTTAGTCCTTTGAAGTGCATAGGAGAATAGACAAATCGTGAAATCCTGAAGGAATCCAGACCGTTGGATCTGGAGTACCATGGCCTGAGAGCCACTTGATCAAAGCAAAGGAAGAAAGAATCTGCGTCGTCAGATCTTGCGTGGATAGCCAATAGCCATTGGATCTAGGAGAAGTTGCACGAGGTTTAACCCTCACATATGCAAAGGTGAGGACTTGTCGAAGTCCCAAAAACATTGTTGGGACCTTCCATCAAGGAGGACACGTGGCGAGATCTCGACATTTTGCTGACTCACGAATCATGGAATTCATGAATCACGAAATCATGACTCGATTTGAACTGTTGGATCGAGCAAGATCATGTGTCGTCGATCTGATGCTATTGAAAAATCAAGAATTCAGAGTTAGATGAGTAGAGGAGACTGCACTCCATACCCCGATACATGAAATCCCAAAATCACAAAATCAGTCCAACCGTTGGATCTGGAGTGACAGGTGGTGAAGATCTGGAAGCCATCGATGTTTTTTTTGGCACCGGGAGGACGAAAGTGAAGACTGGGGAAATAAGATTTTGCAAGAGAATCAAGACCGTCCATCTCAGAGGAGAGGCGGCAGTAGATCCAAGCGCCATCAAAATTTCGGCATTTTGGAGTTCGGTGTTTGGAGAACATTGTGACAAGAGTTCAAGTGTCGTGAAATACTGATTCACGAAATCCCCAAAGGATCTGGACCGTCAGATCATAGGCGGATCTGGACCATCGATGCAAGCACCATCATGATTTCAGCTACCAGGAAATCAGAGGCAAGAGTCTCGTGAACTCACAATACGTGAAATTTTGAAATAATCTGAGTCGTTGATCGAGTGTAGATCTGGACCGTTAGATCTCCGATCATGGAGGATCGTAGATCGTTGATCACGATATTCCAAAGAAACCGTGGCCGTTGATCACAAATCAACGAGGATCGTTGATGCTTGAAGCAATTTCGCATTTCGGCTATTCGAAGGAACTTCTACCTTCAGCGTCAAAACGTGAAAGTCTCGAAATGCGAAAGCCCGTAACACCTGGTTTTTCTGCCCATGGTCATATGAGAAGCTAAACTTTCTTTGGCTCTCAAGTAAACTCAGAAAGCCCTATTCTGCCATTAAAGGGGATACAGTTGCTTGATCAAAGAAGTGGTTTACACTGCATTTTTTGATCCAAAGTCACAACAAGAAATTAGAAGACCTAGTTTTACGTGCAGGAAACAGGTAAACAAAAAATTGTCCAACAATTTTTTTTCTGTTTTGTTAAATTTCTTTAAAGATGGCCACGTCTAACAATTTAGGACCAACTCAAGGTTTGATTCTTCTTAGAAAGAATTATGAGTTTTGGTCTCTTCGAATGAAATCTTTCTTGCAAGAACAAGAGTGCTGAGATCCAGTGGATCTTGGATATGTGGAACCAGATCCAGCAAACCTTTCTGCCATGAAAAACCAACAGAGAATTTCTCAGGCAACACAAAGGAACAAAGAGAATAAAGCCAAATTCTGGATTCAAAATTCAGTGGATGACTCGATTTTCTCAAAAATCACAGGTGCTGGTACTTCAAAATAGGCCTGGGACATCCTTAAATCAGCCTACCAAGGAAATGACAGGGTCAAAACAGTCAAACTGTAGATCTTGAGGACGTGATTCAAGACTTTAAGGATGATAGAGTCTAAAAATGTGGATCAGTTTATGATCAGAGTCATGGGATTTGTGAACTAGATCAGATTGACTGGTGAAGCCATCCCTGATCAACGCATTGTTGAGAAAGTACTTAGAAGTTTACCAAAGAAATTTGAAATGGTTGTTACAGCAATCCTTGAATCCAAGGATCCGTCACATTTTTCAACAGATGGACTAATTGGTTCCCTCGTGACACACGAGACCAAACTGCATCTCACAGATGAGTCAATCACCAATGCCTTCAAAACTCAATTCTCCTTCAGAAGAGGGAGAGGCAGAGATCACCAAGGATGAGGGAGAATTACAAGTAACCAACACTCAAGTGGAGGTAGCAGACAATAGAACTAGAATCAAATTTTCCAAGGTCACAAACAACAAAGTCAGAATCAGAGTTTCCAACCTCAAAGAGGCAGAGGGAGAAGATCAAATGACAAATCAAGCATACAATGCTATTACTGCAAAAGGTATGGGAACTATGAATCTAAATGCAGGAAGAAGCAAGAAGACCAGCTCTCAAGAAGAGAACATGTGTCAAATCTTATGGGAGAAACCTCAAGAGGAATGTTTCTCTCATGCCACAAGATTGAATAACAACCTAAAGATCTCTGGTTGTTGGAAACTGGATGCAGCAATCACATGACAGGTAACAAAGATTTACTTTCATGCATTGATTCTTCCATTTCCTCTGATATGACACTTGGAAATGATTCCTTAGTCAAAGTTCAAGAAAGAGGAACTGTACCTATTCTTACTAAACAAGATGTAAAGAAATACATAAACAATGTCTATCATGTTCCAGATCTGAAACATAATCTGCTAAGTGTAGGACAACTCATTGAACATGGCTATAAGTTACTTTTTGAGGGAGCATCTTGCAGGATATATGATAAAACCCCCAGCATAAAATTGATTTCTGAAATCCACATGACTTAGAATAGGATGTTTCCCCTTACCCTCAGAACTGCAAATTTGATCCAAACATATGCACAAAGTGCATCCACCCCCAATGAAACTATGGTTTGCAATACAAGATTTGGACATCTACCCTTTAAGAGTCTCAGTCTTCTACATAAACACTCCATGGTCAAAGGTCGTCCTATCTTCAAAGAGCAAAATTCCCCGTGTGAGTCTTTCATACTTGGAAAACATAAGAGAACTAGTTTTCCACAGTCCTCCACTCAAGCCAAACAACATCTCGAACTTGTTCACATTGACCTATGTGGACCAATGCAAACAGAGTCCATAGGTGGTAGATTTTATTTTCTAACGTTTATTGATGACTTTAGCAGGAAATCTAGATCTATTTTATAGGTGGTAGATCTTAATTTTCAGACACAAGTCTGAAAATTTTGCAAAATTCAACGAATTCAAAGAAGAGGCTGAAAAACAGAGTGGCAAATATATAAAAGTTCTCAGGTCCGATGGAGGAGGAGAATACAACTCCAACGAATTTGCAAATTTCTGCAAATCACAAGGCATTATCATGCAAACTACAACCAGGTATACTCCACAACAGAATCAAGTGGCTGAAAGAAAAATCCAGACAATAATGAACATGGCAAGAAGCCTACTCAAAGAGAAATGTTTGTCAAATATTTTTTGGGCTGAAGCAGTAGCATGCTCATCTTATCTCTTGAATAGATCTCCAACCACAAGTCTAAAGATGAAAGTCCCTCAAGAAGCATGGAGTGGGACAAAGCTAAATGTTTCCTATCTAACAACATTCAGATGCATATCATACACTCGCATACCTTTCGAATTAAGGAAGAAACTGGATGATAAAAGTGAGAAATGTATCTTTACTAGATATAGTGAAACATCTAAAGCATACAGGCTTTACAATCTAATCTCAAAGAAATTAATTCTTAGCAGAGATGTAAAATTTATGGAAAATCAACTCTGGAAGAAATCTAAAAATCAACAAATGGATAGTCAAAATCCATTGTTGTCCAGTCCTGAAAATGTAGAAAATTCAGGATAGCAAATACCTCAACCTGCTCTTCCAAGATTGTAGATACAAGGACGACCTGAAAATTCTCAGGATAACTCAACTTCAAGCAAGGACTCATCCTCTGAAATTTAAAATCAGAGAACTCAAAGTTTGAGAGAAATCCATCAGCAGTTGGATGACATTGAACAACACAATCTTTTTGCATTAATGCCATATCAACCTACATCTTTTAAAGAAGCAGCTAAGGAGCCACATTGGGTTCAAGCCATGAACCAAGAAATTGACTCCATTGAGAAGAACAAGACACGGGATCTTGTTGATTTGCCCAAACACAAGAAAAGTATTGGTGTCAAGTGGGTTTACAAAACTAAACTCAATGAAAAAGGGCAGATTGAAAAACACAAGGCAAGACTTGTTGCCAAAGGATTCTCACAACTACCAGGTACTGATTATGGTGAAACTTTTTCTCCAGTAGAAAGATTAGACATTGTAAGGACTCTATTGGCCATAGCAACCCAACATAAATGACAAGTATACCAGATGGATGTCAAGTCATCTTTCCTGAATGGTTTCTTAGAAGAAGAAGTTTATGTCGATCATCCACCTGGATTTGACGTCCAAGAGAAGCCAACCAAAGTATATCGGTTGAAGAAATCTTTGTATGGCTTAAATCAAGCTCCAAGAGCTTGGTACAACAGAATTGACACTTACCTGATCAAAAGTGGTTTTAGCAGAAGCCAAAATGAGCTAACTCTTTACACCAAAATAGATCAACACGGTAAAATTTTGATTGTATGTTTATATGTTGATGACATGATATATATTGGAAATCTTAAATTAACCAATTTTAAACATGCCATGCAATCCGAGTTTGAGATGACAGATCTTGGCATAATGAAATATTTTTTTGGGATTGAGGTTGATCAATCAAACAAAGGAATTTTTGTCTGTCAGAAAAAGTATGCAGCAGACATCATCAAAAGATTCCTCATGGAAGAATGCAATCCAAGAGAAACCCCTATACCCTTAGGCACAAAATTGAGCAAGAAATATGAAGGCCCTACAGTGGACCCTACCCTATACAAAATTTTAGAAGGCATTTTATTGTATCTTACAACAACTAGGCCTGATATTATGTATGCAACCAACCTTGTTTCCAGATACATGGAATCCCCCAAAGATTCTCACTGGAAGATGGCGAAACAAATTCTGATATATATTGCAGGAACTCTCAATTTTGGCTTATGGTACACTCAATCTGATGATAATCATCTCTCTGGTTACACAGACAGTGATTTTGCAGATAGCCTAGATGACAGGAAAAGCACCTCAGGACATGTTTTTCACCTGGGCACAAACCTGATTTCATGGGCATAAAAAAAGCAGCCAATTGTATCAATATCTTCTGCAGAGGCAAAGTATGCCACTGCTACCTCAGCTTCCTGTCAAGCTGTGTGGCTGAGAAGAATATTGAAAGATTTGTCACATACAGAAAAAGATCAAACTCTTATCTTCTGTGACAACACCTCAGCAATTGCTCTATCCAAAAATTATGTGTTTCACAAGAAAAGAAAACACATTGACACTCGTTTTCACTTCATCCTCGAGCTAGTCAATAATGGTGATATTGCACTTCAATTATGTGGCTCTCAAGATCAGCTTGCATATATCTTCACAAATCCACTAGGAAAATCCGTTTTTGATTTTCAGAGACAACACTTGGGCATCATCAGTGCTGATGTTTGTAACTGTTGAGTTTAAGAGGGAGTGTTAAATATAATGTAACCTCAACAGTCTGACTGTACACTGCCAGCTATACTATCATTTTATTATTTTCTTGAGCCTATTTAGCTTAGTTATTTTCCCTTTGCTCATAGCTCCTTTTCATTTGTTCTCTTTTCTATTGTACTCTTTCACTTGCATTCCTAATATACTGAATTCTATTTCCGCTCTACTCTTTCTCTGTATTCTTTGCTTCACATTTTATCATCCCGCGGTTTGATACCATGAGAAAGTGAGAAGACAACTGAGAAACTGCATAGACAAAAATAGGAAAACAAAGTAGACACAGACCATAAGACCGAACGTGGGAATGTGCAGAGCGAATTTGTATTAAGAAAATAATACAAACATACAGCTGAGGGCGTAACCAACAAATCAAGAAGAGGGAAAAAAGAAAGCACAGATTGGTATAGTTGTCTAGAACAACTAACAGTGTCCAATTAGGAACAATTGGAGTTTATCATTAACAACTACATATAAAAAGAGGAGGAATTAGGAACTTTGACAAGTTATACAATTTAGAAACACTAACTAAAAAATAAATCTTAAAACAATATAATCTCCAAATGTTTGATGATCATATGTGGAGAAACAACTGGTTGCGGACTACTAGAGGATGCCTAGATTCAACAAGTGAGTTCACAACTTTCTTATCCTATGGAACCATAGGCTCTAAGAAAATTTACAATAATTCTTTGATCAAAATGCTACTATGGGGTTGTGCTGTAATCTTTTTCTTAGACAATTCATCTACTTTTCCTGTTGCATCACGACTTTCTTATCCTATGGAACCATAGATTCCAAACAAACTTGCAATATTTCTTTGATCTAAATGTTACAACTAGGTTTTGTCGCAATCTTTTTCGTAGAAAATCCATCTGCATGACCCACCGCAACATCTTCCTCCCTATGTTGATATTAAAGATATCACAACCCTGGATCCTAAAACATCCATAAAGAACCCATAACCCAATATTTGTGGGGTTCCATCCTATGATCATCTTAACTAAACTACATTAAACTTCATTTCCTTCATATTGCCCCAAAATTCCCAAAAATAATTAAAAAAATAACGTTCATTGATCTTGGTAATTGTTCTTATTGAAAAACCTACACGGTCTTCTTGATCTATATAGTGAAAAATTCTTGAGGCCTTATAAATTTGTAACACAACATGTTCTAGAGGAAACCAATTATAAGATGAGACTTATGCTTTACTAAACTTTTTCTCAGTTAGAAAATGAAATTACAAAGAAAGTGCACTTACTATGAACTTTCCATGGACATTGTCGTTTGATTTGTTCTTATAGGATTTTATACTTCCTCTCTTATGATTTAATATCCCACTCCTAGTGGCCCAATATTTAACATAACTTGATAGCCATTTAAGGCTAGGACTAGGGTTTTTGCACACCTCAACACCTAATTAATGTTAGGGTTTTTCACCCTTTAGATTATTCTTGGAATTCCATATGTACATGTGTGAGTAATGGGAGATGATGTGGCATCCACTTAGTATATTGGTGGTGAACAAGATATGTCAACTTGTGGGAGGCATAACATCCACATATAAACTCGAATTGAGCTGATTTTTTGTGCCATTATAAATATCTTGATGGGAAGTTTTTCATTGGTTATTTAAGACCGCAAATGAGCTCTATAAGGTACTAAATCCCAAATCACCAAATTTATATATGCCCATAAAGTGAGTCATACAATCCAATAGCTCCAAACTTTTCCATCTAAAAAGTACCAAAATAGATGAAAATATATATATTGATTCATTTTATATCATTCTTCGTGTAGTGTACACTAAACATGTCAGAAAATGATCTTCTAAACTTTTGATTTGTTGGGAGTACTCTACAAATGTGAACATGATATTGGGTTTGTTGCACTCAAATTAAAGTTTGAAAACCTTGATTCTCAAAAGAGAAACAATGCCTCCTTCGCAAGGCCTATGAGAGATGTTATAAAATATGTCAACA
>JZKD02S0176365.1:118184-128990 GCA_000966675.3 Picea glauca
TAGTTATTAATTACAAAAACATACATTAGTTATTTATACATGATATGTTAAAACTATTGGAAGATAGCATATATATATATATATATATATATATATATATATATATATATATATATATATATATATATATATATATATAAAAGATGAATATGTAAAAAAGCTATTCAACTTTGTGCGTATTCTAAATCATACGAATTTATAGAACATATGCTTTAGGAAAGAAGGGATAAAAGAGGATGCTTAAAAAGAGATATGTCTTTACATTACTATTTTTCATTTAAGTGTATAGTTATTAATTACAAAAACTTGTTATCAATCTTTTAGTTTATTTTATTTGTAAATTCCATTATTAAAGCACTTCAAGAACATTAGAATGAACAATAAAACTATCAATATAAATAGTAAATACATTAAAAAAAAATGGTTATGATAACAAAAATAAATATTTTAGTTAATTAATGATAAAGATGGAAAAGAAAAACATTTTTAATACATTACATTAAATAATTTCAATAATTTCAAGGAAAATTATTTTATCTAATTTTATTTAATTGATTTTCAAAGAAAATTATTTTATCTAATTTTATTTAATTGATTTTCAAGAAAAATTATTTTATCTAATTTTATTTAATTAATTTTATTGTATTTAAAAATTAAACATCTCCAATAATTGGGATGCCGGACTCAACTTTTCTGCCGTCTTGAATTGACCATTTGGCTGTTCTCGCGTGTTGAATTGACCATTTGCCTACTGTCAACGTAGAGGAGAGGGTAGATACGTAGAAATAGTTCTCTACGATATTAAAAAATGTTTCGGGACGTATTCTAGAAGTATAAGACATATGACTAGAGGTCCTTCGCGGAACGGATATATTGCAGAGAGGGCGTAGATGCATTTTTTTTAACAGATTGTTTCGATATTACCTTTTTATTTTTCACACTAAACTATTCTTGATATTTTCGCGTTATTAAAAAGAAAGTTATTAAATTTTTTCATTCTTATTTATGATGTTTTCCAAGGGATTAAATTATTCCACGGGACGTTTCTGGAGGGGGTTGTTAAATTGAACTGAACCCGAACAAAGAGCCCAATATACGTTTTTAAATAAAGGACAATGAATTTGGTTGAATTTTTTCTTTATTTTTTTATTATTCTATTTTTAATATATTAAAATACACTTGGCTAGAAAAAAGCAAATATTATTGTGTTTGTTTTACTATGTATGTATATATACATAATATTTATGTATCTAAATATTGTATAATATTATTTGTATTTATGTCTGTTATTCTTGTAAATATGTTGGAAAAATGATATCATTTTATCAATATTTATATATCAAACATTTCATATATAAAAGTATGTCTAAAAACTTTGTTATAGATGTGATTTATAACATTGTGGGTTTTGATATTAAGTATTTCCAATGTCAATAGTCAAGCTTATTGATGTCAATTTTTGGGAACAATATATAGTCAATGTTCAAACCATTTTGAGGGTGGTGGTCACCATATTTTATGAATGAAATTAGTATGTCTTTTAATTGGTTTTCATCCTTTATGAGAAGCTTATTGAATCATTCCACATGTGTTTATCTTTATTATGACATATAGAAAAATAAATTGGTTATGTTTGTATCCCCCTTTAGTAGAGTGAAAAGTAGATATAAAAATAGATTATGCATTACTAGACTTAGCAAGAATAACATATATGAGTTGGTCATGTTCCTTCTTTATATTACATTATATTAAAGTGTTTTAAACATAATTAAAAAATCCTCAATGCAAGAGAAATCACTAGGATTTAAAGAAATTAATTGATTTTTAATCTAGTGCACTCAAATCTCATTACCAAACACGATCTCCAACTTTTTTCAAAGTACATCTAGGGTCTCAATTCAGTAAAGGTGAAACCTGTAGATTAACATCTCTATTAGTCAATGTGATAAGCCATTTTTTATTGTCATAATTGACTCTATTTAATGCATCACTAGGGTAGTTTATGTTCACAAGGTGACTTGTTAATGTCCCTTACTTCATAGTAAATTGAGGGAAAAGGGATTTCTGTGAAAGGTAGATAGAATTGGTAGGTAGTATATCACTTGGATTCACCATGTTGTAATATGAAGGTAAGATGCTTTCAAAATTATAAATTAATTATTTGAATAAAAAGAACTCAAAAATATATACAAATTAAAAAAGCATGACACTAGAAACAAGATAAGGCTGATAAAGTACTCCAAGATTGAATAATAACACAAAAAGTAACCAAGGTTCCAGGTGGTAGGTAGAGGTTGACTCACATGGTGATGGGTGCACAATGGCATTATCTAGTTGTAAAACACATTACCATTTTTTATCTTTTTTTTGAATGTATATCTCATAGATACATTTAATTTTAAATGTGTTACATTTAAGTGCTAATTATAAAGAAACATATATGCATTTTAGATTTTCTTCTTGTTTTTTTTTTTAAACACAAAATTTGCAAAAAGAAAAATAGTAATATATTTTTTATTTATTTTTATGCAATTCATTTAAAAAAATAAAATATTTAATCGAAGTAATTGCTCACATTAAAAATTAAAGGAAAAAATTAAATCAAATAATATGGTTATATACATCAAACATTACAAAAATAAATAATCAATAATACATCAGTTTAAACATTTTTTTAAAGTACATCATTGTACTAAGAAATTATATCTACTATTCTGAATTCATAATTTTCAAAAATCACTCCAAAACCAAGTCTACTATTCAAAATGGGAAAGCCTTGTAGGCACACTGGGAGTTCAAATCAATTCATTTCAATATAGCCTCATCACAAATAAGTTTTCCCCAACCACTCTTAGTAGTGATTAATTAAAGTCATTTCATGAAATATAAGGGGTCTCAATGGAAAAACCAAACATAGGATATTGAAGAATAAGATTAGTATAGAAAAATCATTAATTATAATGTTGCAAGAAGTAAAGTATTCTAGTGAAACATGTCAATGATAGAAGATGAATGTTCTTAAAGTAAACATTTTGATCTCTTGGTCAGCTAAACCAAAAGGAAGTAGGAATGATCATCCTTGTTTTGTAAAGTTAAACTTAACATAATTTATGCCTTCATAATATGTCTAATGAGATAACTAAGAACAAGAACTACACAAATATGTATACAATATATCCAATTCTAAATAATTTACAAAACATAACATCGCATATCCCTAACAAACTAACATAAGACAAAATAATGAATGAGCTTCTCTTAAAACTCTTAATAAAAGAATTAAAGAAGAAAAATATAAGAAGACATGACATTAAACCAAAAAATAAATAAAAGTTCATTTAACAAAAATAAAGAAGTCTCACATATGAAATTAAAAGAGAATAACATTCAAATGAGTGGAAGAAAATGACTCAAGAAAAAAATAAATATGAATATGGGAAAATAAGTTTTGTTTTATTCAAAATTTATTCATAAATATATTAGAATGGCAGTCTTAAAGATAATACTTCAGACTTCTATGAAATTCTAGAAGAGAAACAATTTATTTCATATATAGATAGTGTTTATGAGACCACTTGGCTACTATGTAAATGAAAAATAAATATTATGGATTGAAAAAGATGCAAAAGGATTCAATGAATGTTTCTAAACACTACTACTAGTCTCTACAACCAAAAACCAATTAGACAAGAAAATGGTGGAAACATAAAATACTTTTTCTTCAATGACCAAAGAGTAAAATATACCTTATGAAAATAAAATGAGAACTTGACATCCCATCTTGACATTTACAAAGAACTCATGCTATCAAATAAATTGTTAGACACTAATATTCTAGTGTAAAGATGAAAAGAATGACTCTCAAAACCCATAAAATTTCTTCAGGGATACCATAGCAAGTGTAGGATAATGATCGCGACTTCCAAGGCTTGAGTCTTTATATGGATTTCCACGAGGGTGATTATCAACTTTTAATATCCATATCAATAGGTAATGTTAACTATCTATCAATACATGGTCACAAGGGCAAACCACGATCTATTTTGAACTTCATGCAACTTGTAAAGAAACATAAGAAAACATGGAATGATACTAAGTTTCAGAATATTATTAGTCAAACAAAAGTAAAAAAGGGGGGCCTTCTTTATCCATAAGATTCATCACTTAAGAATGAATTCCCAAAACACCTAGTGACTTTCATGGTTATTTTCAACCATCATATACATGAAAAAAATTAACCAATGAAAAACACATAACAAATTCTATTCTTCATAACCATTATATCCATCACTCAGAATCAAAACTAGTTTTGAATTGTCTCTTCACACTATTCATTAAAACTTAAAAAATGTCAAACATTAATTTTAAGATGAAACTCTGACGAGAAAAAAAAACCCAACTCAAAATTGTATTTATTGAACTTGGTAGGTACAAATTCCTTCACATATATGAATATAAAAAACACAATATTATCCATATTCAATAAATATAACAAACACAATATTATCCATTGTTAAAGAAATTGTCTCTATGTCACAAATCCATTGATCAAATTAAACCTATACCAAAGGTAAGCAAGTGATACTTCAACAACTCATTTCTTTGTACAATTGAACACAAACATCAAATGTATTTGATGAAACCAAATTGTCATAGCTAGTGAGTAAGGGTATCGGGCTAGAATAGTGAGGGACGAGGCTCGACGTTTAAGAAGTACGCGGTTCATGAAACTCATACTAGTGTAAAGTATGTGAGAGAAATATATATATTACATAAGATTTATGAATATATATATATATATATATATATATATATATATATATATATATATATATATATATATATATATATATATATATGTGTGTGTGTGTAATTACTTCTATAAAAATGGAGATAGATTTTAAAAATGACTAATCATAACATTCATAAATTTAATCACTGTGTGTTCATAAAACAAACTCATGCTTATGGGTAAACAAGTTTGACATAGAGAGATTATGAGGGCGAGGTTGAAATCTTGGTTTGAAACTCACTACGTTGAAATGACCTAGCCTTTTTCATGGCCTATCAAACGCAGTTGTTTTAACATTGCATATAAAACCCATATGAAGAGCAGAAGGAATACATGTATCTTTTCACTCGTCGGAAGCTTAGGATAATAGGAGGTCGGAGTAAATTGAGCAAGGTGACAGATATATGTTATCTAGCTAAGAAATTTAAGTTAAACCAAAGCATATACATTGTGAACAACGAACCATGGCATATAAAAGTGCTTATCATGCATACTAAAGAGTTGTTCCATAATAGCATTCTATGGGTCTATTGACAACCGGTGCCATTATGAGGTCTAAGAGAGTATACACCATCTTTTACCATACCAATCTGGGTGTGTGGCTCGAGTATATCCCTTGAGCCCAACAAAACCAACAAAACAATGAAGGCAAGCCAAATCAAATTCATGACATTAAAACTGGAATCTACCGTGAACAATTTGAATAGTGTGGAGTGGGGTGGCAACAAGCTCAAGTTGGATGCCATTTCCATATAGAAATAAATGGGGTACATTGGAAACCAACACCACAAAACAACCGTTGATACTTACCTACCATCGTTAATACAAGGTACGTCTGGTCGAATTCACCATGAGTTGTGTAATTGCACAGTTGTCAGGAAATTGGAATGAGGGTTTACAAAACAAATGACCAAAGTTCCAAAAATTAGCTTATATCCATAGAAATTTATCCACCAACCATATTTTATGTTAATAAAACCATATTTTATGTTAATAAAACCATTGCATTACATTAATACTATCACAGTCAAAAAAAAAAAAAATGTGGCTGATGAACGCTGATAGCGGGAGAAAATTTAACCTAAATTTGTTATATAAACCTTAATTATTAATAAATATTTTCAGAGTGTATATATCTAGCCCTAATCTCAAAATTTGAAGAAACTTTTATAAACTATAATTCTCATTCATTAAGGTCTTAAGCTTTAATGAATGCAGAGTGTATATCTAACCCTAACTTCAAAATTTGAACAAACTTTTATCAACTATAATCTTGCAAATCTTGCATATTTAACCGTGTTCTAGATGATACCCCGAGTGCCTCTCCTAACCCACAATATAACTAAAAAGAATATATAACTAAAAAAATATATAGATAATCAAACCATGCATGCTAAAATACTTACAAAATATATATACAGTGAAGTCGCATCTTTTAGAGTGTGTATATCTAACCCTAACTTCATAATTTGAACAAAATTTTATCAACTATAATTCTACATATTTAATCATGTACTGGATGATACCTCGAGTGTCTATCCTAACCAACTATATAACTAAAAAGAATATATAGATAGTCAAATCATGCATGCTAAAAGGCTTACAAAATACATACTGTGAGGGATCGTTTCAAAACAGTATAGTCAAATCTTTTTAGACCTTATTGAAAGCTGAGACATCTTTTGCGGATTTTCAAAGATCTTTCGTTATTATTGACCGACAGACCTAAAATAAATATAGGCCCTCCTTCCAAGTCTGGTTCTGCTGCAGATCTGTGTTGCCTTCAAAAATAAGCATTCAATAAACCTAGATTTTGGTCGTTGTAGCTGTTGTGCCATTGAGGGCCCAAGAATGGACGATTCACAACTTCCTTGCCATGTTAAACAAATTGTATTTTTTGTCAAGCCGGACTATGTCATAATTATTTTCAAATATATAACATTAATATCATTTCCCGGACTATATTATCCGCTCTAGATAGTGAAACGACTGTAGCTTGTTTGTCGTCTCTCCTCATTTGTAATGGATTTTGCATGCAAGCGGAAGCACCCATGAACACATGGTAACCTCGTCTTTCTTGTAACAGACTTTTCATGCAAGGGAAATCGCCCATGAACACCTGGTAATTCTAAAAAAATATAGTTAAAAACCTAAACAAGGCACATTGAAGTTTGTATTATTAGCACAATGATAATCACATTAATCACTTTTTTCAATGATAAAATGCCATGAGGAATTCATTAACCTCGCGGCTCATGGAGAATATGAAAGGGTTGCATTATGCGGCTGACTGGGGTTGCATTATGGTGGCTGACTGGAGAATATGAAAGGGTTACATTCTATACAGATTGATTAATATTTAATTAGTTAAACATGGCAATGAGTGGTTAGGGTAGTAATTTTTTAGATATATTAAGTAAATGTTAAAAAGTAAACAGGGAAAATGATGCATTCATAAATGTAAGGAAGTTATTAACATTAAATCTCATTCATTGATTTGAGAGTAAGAGGAAGAATATTCCAGCATCATTAATTGTTAACCATTAGATTGAAATTTGTAATTAAAAGACCATTAAACCATCAATTCCAAACGGGGGGACTATGGACTTAAATATTAAAATACACTTTGCTAGGAAGAAGCAAATATTTTAATTGTGTTTGTTTTACTATGCATGTATATATACATAATATTTCTGTATCTAAATATTGTATAATATTATTTGTATTTGTGTCTGTTATTCTTGTAAATATGTTGGAAAAATGACATCATTTTACCAATATTTACACATCAAAAATTTCATATAAAAAATTATGTCTAAAAACTTTGCTATAGATTTGATCTATAACATTGTGGGCCTTGATATTAAGTATTTCCAATGTGAGTAGTCAAGCTTATTAATGTCAATTCTTGGGAACAATATATAGTCCATGCTCAAACCATTTTGAGGGTGGTTGTCACCATATTTTATGAATAAAATTAGTATGTCTTTTAATTGGTTTTCATCCTTTATGAGAATCTTGTTGAATCATTCCACATGTGTTTATCTCTATTATGACATAAAAAAATAAATTGGTTATGTTTGTATCCCCTTAAGTAGTAAATGCTTCTCTAGTAGAGTGAAAAGTAGATATAAAAATACATTATGCATAACTAGGGTTAGAAAGAATAAAATATATAAGTTGGTCATGTTCCTTCTTTATATTACATTATGCTAGTAAAATTTAAAGTGTTTTAAACATAGTTAAAAAATCCTCAATGCAAGAGAAACCGCTAGGATTTAAAGAAATTAATTGATTTTTAATCTAGTGGACTCAAATCTCATTATCAAACACGGTCTCCAACTTTTTCCAAAGTACATCTAGGGTCTCAATTCGGTAAAGGTCAAACATGTATATTAACATCTCTATCAATCAATGTGATAAGCCATTTTTTATTGTCATAATTGGCTTTCTTTAATGCATCACTAGGGTAGCTTATGTTCACAAGGTGACTTGATAATGTCCCTTACTTCATAGTAAATCTAGGGAAAAGGGATTTCTATGAGAAGTAGATAGAATTGGTAGGTAGTATATCACTTGGATTCACCATGTTGTAATATGAAGGTAAGATGCTTTCAAAATTATAAATTAATTATTTGAATAAAAAGAACTCAAAAATATAGACAAATTAAAAAAGCATGACACTAGAAACAAGATACGATTGATAAAGTACTCCAAGGTTGAATAATAACATGAGAAGTAACCAAGATTCCATGTGGTCGGTAGAGGTTGACTCACATGGCGATGGGTGCACAATGACATTATCTAGTTGTAAAACACATTAGCATTTTTTTTTATCTTTTTTTTAAATGCATATCTCATAGATACATTTAATTTTAAATGTGTTACATTTAAGTGCTAATTATAAAGAAACATATATGCATTTTAGTGTGTGTGTGTATATATATATATATATATATATATATATATATAACATTACAAAAATAAATAATCAATAATACATCAATTAAAATATTTTTTTAAAAGTACATCATTATCATAAGAAATCATATCTAATATTATGAATTCATAATTTTCAACAAACACTCCAAAACCAACTAGAATATACATATTTTTTAAAGTACAACATTGTACTAAAATTTCAAATCAATTCATTTCAATATAGACTCATCACAAATAAGTGTTCTCCAACCATTCCTAGTAGTGAGTAATTAAAGTCATTTCATGGAATATAAGGGGTCTCAATGGCAACACCAAGCATAGGATATTGAAGAATAAGATTAGTATAGAAAAATCATTAATTATAATGTTGCAAGAAGTAAAGTATTCTAGTGAAACATGTCAATGATAGAAGATGAATATTCCTAAAGTAAACATTTTGACCTCTTGGTCAACTAAACCAAAAGGAAGTGGGAATGATTACCCTTGTTTTGTAAAGTTAAACTTAATATAATTTATGCTTTCATAATATGTCTCATGAGATAACTAAGAACAAGAACTACACAAATATGTATACAATATATTCTAAATAGTTTACAAAACATAACATCGCATATCCCTAACAAACTAACATAACACAAACTAATGAATGATCTTCTCTTGCAACTCTTAATAAAAGAATTAAAGAAGAAAAATATAAGAAGACATGACACTAAACCAAAAAATAAATCTAAGTTCATTTAACAAAAATAAAGAAGTCTCACATATGAAATTAAAAGAGAATAGCATTCAAATGAGTGGACGAAAATGACTCAAGAAAAAAAAAATATGAATATGGGAAAATAAGTTTTGTTTTATTCAAAATTTATTCATAAATATATTAGAATGGTAGTCTTAAAGATAATATTTCAGACTTCTATGAAATTCTAGACCAGAAACAAATTCTTTCATATATAGATAGTTTTTATGAGACCACTTGGCTACTATGTAAATGAAAAATAAATATTATGGATTGAAAAAGATGCAAAAAAATTTAATGAATGTTTCTAAACACTACTACTAGTCTCTACAACCAAAAACCAATTAGACAAGAAAATGGTGGAAACATAAAATACTTTTTCTTCAATGACCAAAGAGTAAAATATATCTTATGAAAATAAAATCATAACTTTACCTCCCATCTTGACATTTACAAAGAACTCATGCTATCCAATAAATTGTTAGACACTAATATTCTAGTGTAAAGATGAAAAGAATGACTCTCAAAACCCATAAAATTGCTTCAAGCATACCATAGCAAGTGTAGGATAATGATCTCGACTTCCAAGGCTTGAGTCTTTATATATATTTCCACCATGGTGATTAGCAACTTTTAATATCCACATCAATAGGTAATGTTAACTAACTATCAATAAGTGGTCACAAGGGCAAACCACGATGTATTTTGAACTTCATGCAACTTGTAAAAAAACATAAGAAAACATGGAATGATACTGAATTTCAGAATATTATAAAAGTAAAAAAAGGGGGTCTTCTTTATCTATAAGATTCATCACTGAAGAATAAATTCCCAAAACACCTAGTGACTTTCATGGTTATTTTCAACCATCATATACATGAAGAAAAATAACCTATCTCAAAATTGTGTTTATTGAACTTGGTAGGTGCAAATTCCTTCACATATATGAATATAACAAACACAATATTATCCATATTATCCAAAAAAAAAAAATGTGATTGATGAATGCTCATAGGCGGGAGCAAATTTAACCTAAATTTGTTGTATAAACTTCATACGAACTTTAATCATTAATAAATATACTCAGAGTGTGTATATCTAACCCTAACCTCAAAATTTGAAGAAACTTTTATAAACTATAATTCTCATTACAATCTTAAGCTTTAATGAATGCAGAGTGTATATCTAACCCTAACTTCAAAATTTGAACAAACGTTTATCAACTATAATCAACTATAATCCTGCATATTTAACCGTGTTTTGAATGATACCTCAAGTGTTTGTCCTAACCAACAATATAACTAAAAAGAATATATAGATAGTCAAACAATGCATG
>JZKD02S0176365.1:135146-153400 GCA_000966675.3 Picea glauca
ACTCAACTAGTAAATTAGTAAGGGGGTAAGTCATTAAAATTTGTAAGGGAATATGGGGACACCTAGGAGCGATTCTAGGAATGCTTTTAGGTGGGTGAGGGAAATAGGAGTAATTAAATATTTAATGAAATTAATTTATGGTGCAACGAAGGGGATGGGTGACATATGTATGGGGAAGATTTTTCTAAATTAAATTTTTGAACAATAAATTAAATGGGAATTTGGGAATGGAATGAGTTAGAAATTCTATATAAAGGAGGGAGGAGGAGGAGGATGGATATCTTCTTTTATGCGTAATGTTACACTGCAAAATTTTAGACTTGATTGAATTATCTTGTGGGAGTTGGGATACCCAGATCGGTGAGGAGTGGTAGCTTGACCTTGCGAGGCGAGATGGGAGCTATTTTTTCTCTGGTTTAGTGTGCGTGGCTCCTTTGCAGCTTAGGGGGCTAAGGGGGAAGAAGAGTACACCTAGTGTTGGCTGGGAGGTACCGGTGAAGTCTCATCGGTTGACAAGTGGGAGCTGCACGAAGTGCACGGTACATCAACTCAGAGTTTTCATCTTGGGATATGGTACACTTTATTTTATTCTGCATGGTAGATTGTTATTGACCTTACGCTTTCATTTCTATATGTTTAACTATGTAAAGAAGTTTTTTGACTTAGCATTTTAATTGAGAACTTAATTTCCCCATATCCTTAAGCTCACTGCTTGACTTGATTCCCTTGGAATTCGATTCTTGAATCTTGTGACTGTCCTATTGGTTTTTTTGATTGGTTGTGAAGATTTGTTCTTTTTACTTCCTCCTCATCCCTAGTTCGTCAGTCCACACCTGAGCAGTCGGCCAAGAGCCAAATCGACGGTCGTCACTTCGGTGCATAGTGACCTATAGATTATAATGCCCTACTTTTCTGTGCGTGGATGATGAGCGAAGGAGGTTTTTGCCCAAATTTTTACCCTTCTTATCTCCACATTTTGATATCTTCCTTTTCTTTGGTCTCTGCATGTTATATCACCTCTGTGTCCTAAATGTTCACGGTGTCTGAAAATTGTGTTTAGTAATCTTTGCGTTTTCACCCTTACTTACCTAGCCTTCAACCCACTCTTCTTGGCATATTACCCTCAACAAATTGTATTCATGCCTGGCACCATATCTCCTTCATTTACTCTACGTTGTAATACATTCCTGGAAACTTAACTCTGTATTTTATTTTATTGTTAGCAAATATTCTTTGCATTTCAATACACTCAACCACAAATTTTTTAACTCTGCGTTTTTAGTATATTCATGGATAATTTAACTTTGTGTTTAATGCACTCCCTGGTGAACACACTATGTTTTTTTATCACATTTCTACGGCAGATACTCTGCGTTGTTAATACAGATTGACCACAAAACAATTGTGTTCACAGCTGATAATTAGCAAATTTATATTTGCAGTTTATTAATGATTAGACAACGAACCCTTTATAACATTTCTATACATATCATTTACATCTTACAAAAATGATGTTCCTTGACGAAGTTAATCCATAATCAAGTCAAGTGTCTATAAATTGATAATCTCTCTTGTGCCTTGGAGTTGATTGATATTGATGAGTTTGCTCATGATTACATGTGCGCCATGTTACCTGTGGATTGGGATTGATGGATTGATGAGTAGGGTGAGGTGTTTAGTGTGTCTATATTAGGCTATTGTGTCAGCATTTGTTGTGTTGTTGGTTGTTAATAATGTCCATTCACGTACGGGATGGTGTGTCAAATTTGTTGTTTTAGATTGTGATGTTTTTTTGGATGCTTAAGAAAAAAAAATTACCTTTTTGTGTCACTTGTTGTCATAACGACAGGGTCATTACAATATCGTCAATAATATCACACCCATGAATAAGATCATTTCCACAATAAAATACAATGTGGACATATGGCACAACATATATACATCTGGAAGACAATGAGAACCAAGGGAAGTTCCCTCGAAGTCTTCAAAGTTCTCATATCTAAGTGATTTATTCAATCACAACTTTGTAGGGGATGTTGCAAATGAAGTATGTGGTGCAAAGCCCAAGATATTTCTCCCAAACTTCGATGGTACGAATATAAAACATGTGAATAGATAAGTTGATGTCGAGCATGGTATAAACCATTTGAGTATCGATCATTGATGTAAACCATTAATAGACACAAGGGAATCCACCGATGAGAAATCCAGACACCATGGTACATAGTACAATATAGCAAGTGTGAATAGAGGATCTAATGTCAAACACTCATAGAATCAATCGATCATGATTAAGTTATTTAAACCTACTATCAATCCTGAGGAGGATTTCCACTAAGTAATGCAAACTCCAATGTACTAGTTGGTTTCTAGATCCCTCTCCTAGATAATATGTTGAACCTGATAGGAAGAGCTATGTTGAAGGAGGACCTTAATGTACCCCTATTAATAGACACAGAACATACACCAAGAGTGGATGTGAAGATAGACTGTCACCAGGTACAATTGACACAGGGATGGCCGACACAGAAAGTCAACAAAAAATAAGATGGTCAACTTAGGCTTAAAATTCCCTTGAACATATAACACGATAGAATGGTGACTTGGAAACCCTAAAAAATAGAAGGATGAATATAGTGAAACAATGCAGGAGGAATTGAGGCACTCTCCGTGATGACTTGAAGAGTAACCATCTAGAGGAGTGTCTCTGACTGATATTTCTCGGATGACTCCTAGGGAATATAAAACCCAACGATATGACAAGGAATAAAAAAGGTGCCATGTTCAAGGTGGACTCAACTGATGCTGTCATTTTTAGAATAGACCAATGTTTAAAAAAACCCACTCTTTTTCCATTTTTTTTTCTTAGTGTCTCCTTCATGTTTTAATGAGAACAAAAGAGAGATAAAGTATGCTCGGTAGTGTCTTTTTCATTTAGTTTTAAAAATCCCAAAAAATATTTAGAAGTGTACTTGATATGTGTATTTTTCATGTCCTTTAACAAGTCTGCAAAATAGATAAAAGTATACTTGTTTGGAGAGAATGAGGGGCTTAACAACATGCTCCTATGTTCCAAGCACATGGATCCGACCTAAGAAAAATGAATGCAAATGGTACTCACAAGTGAGATCTACTCTTAGTAGTTGTTCTCTCCATGGGTATATGGATTCAAAATGGAGGTTAAATAATGTAAGAGGCGGATGGTCAAAGGATACTGTAATATTCGTAAGCATGAATTAAGAAAACAACATTGCAATGATTGAATAAATGACACAAACTACAAATGCATCAACGTCCATTAGGAAATATGTAAATTGTGAGAATCCCCTCGGGATATGGCTAGAATATAGATTAAGATAGGAAAATGAGTCTCAATGTCATGTCATGGCAGGGCTACAAGAGACTTCTCGGGCATATGGGAAATCAAAAAAAGGGAAATGAATGTGAGTAATGGTTATAACTAGGGTACCTATGGAGGTTAGACACTACCATTCAAGTTACAACATGCAAAAATAGAGAAGGAAATTTTTTGGTGGTAAGATATAAAAAAGGTAAAGAATATTAAGGATTGTAAAATCACTTGGAATACTTTTAAAAGATATTTTAAGAAACAATGTCTATTAGAAAAAATTTATGAATGTAAGGCCAAGGAATTTTATGAAATTAAATTGGAAAATTTAACCATGAAATAATTTTGTAGAAACTTTCTAAGCTTATTGCACTATGTACCGTACATTGTGGATGAAAAACCAATGATACGATGCTTCTTGAGTTGTTTACCTACCTCATATAAATATAGGATTGAATTTGATAATCCTAAGAATTTAGAGGAAGCTATGCGTAAGGATAAACTATGTTATGAACACTATAAAAACATAATTGAAAATACTAAAAACTGGAAGGGCAAGAAAATTGAAAGATTTGATCCACGAAATAAAAGGAAAGTTTTTCAATAAGAACACTGCAAAAGGGTTTGAGGGAAATAACTATTGAAATAATAATCCCTATAACCCGTTTGATAATAAAAATGTGAAACCCACAACATTTTATAAAAAAGAGACTACCCAAAAGGAATCAGTAAAATGTTGGGAGTGTGGCGAACCAGGTCACTTTAAGGATTGTCCTCACAGGAAGAAAAACAACAGAAATATACACACATTTCGATAAGATACTATAGTTGGTGAAATAGCAAGGAGTTCCCCAAAGATTAGTGCAACCTTGGAGAATACACAAGTAGATCATTAAGCTTCCATGGTGGAAGTAGAAGGTATGTTGAATGATCAACTAATTTCCATTTTCATTGATCAATGTGCTAGTCTAAGTTATGTTTCACTGAAGATAGTAGAAATTTGTAAACTATGGAAATAAAAATTTGAAAAGGCATGTCTAGTACAACTTGCTACAGGAACAAAAAGGAAATTTACAAAGCTTGTTAAAGGTTGTGAAATTAGTATGAATGGTTTTAAAACTCAAGGATATTTGAATGTTTTACAGCTAGGATCATATGATGTATTAATCATCATGGACAGGTGAGAAAATATAAAGTAATTCTAAATTGTTATGAAAAACATTAGGAATACCAAGAACCATTAGTATTAGAAAGATCTCATCCTTGCAAATTAAAATATTTGTTTGTAAGGGATGCAAAGTATTTTTTGTTCATGTATTAGATAATGAAAAAGAAGAAAGTAAGAAAGATATAGAAAATTTTCCTATATTACAAGAATTTCAAGGTGTACTCCAAGAGATTCCTGGATTACCTCCTAAGAGAGAGATATATTTCTCTATAGACTTACTACCTGGAACGGTGCCAATTTCAAAGGATCCAAAGGCTCCATATTAGATGAATATTTTAGAACTTAATGAACTACAATATAAACTTCAAGAATTAATAGACAAAAATTATATTCAACCAAGTGTATCTCCTTGTGAGCACCGATACTATTTGTTAGGAAGAAATATGGAACCTTACGACTATGTATAGACTATCGACAACTTAATAAAATGAAAATTAAAAACCAATATCCTTTACCCGACATCGATGATCTATTCGATCATGTACATGGGGAAACAGACTTTTCAAAATTCGATTTACAAGAAAGATATCATCAAGTAAGAATTAAAGGTGAAGATATATACAAAACATATTTTAGGACGCGATATGGGCATTACAAGTTTTTAGTGATATAATTTGGGTTAAAAAATGCCCCATCTTCATTCATGTGTCTAACAAATAGTATTCTAAGTATATACTTAGATAAATTTCTAATAGTCTTCATCGATGATATACTAATCTACTCAAATAATGAATAAGATCATGAATAACACTTAAGAATAGTTCTACAAATATTGAGAGAATAGAAGCTATATGCTAAACTTAGTAAATGTGATTTTTATAGGGACAAAATTCAATATTTAGGACATGAATTTTATAAAGAAGAAATAGTTATTGACACTGAGAAAATAAAATCCATTATGGATTGGATTATTCCAAAACATGTTTAAGATATAAGATCATTTATGGGTATAACAATCTATTACCAAAAGTTTATTTAATGGTTTTCAAAGATTGTGCATCCTATAACATCCCTACAAAAGAAAGGAACACAATTTATATGGTTTGAAAATTGCCAAGAAAGTTTTGAAAAAAAAAACATCTCCTAACAACAACTCCTAAACTAAAAATAACAGATCCATATAAGGACTTCGCTATATGCATGGATGCATGGATTGAAGGACTGGGAGGAGTAGTAATGTAGGATAATAATGTAATTTCTTATGAATATAGGTAGCTTAAGGAACATAAAATACATCATATAGCACACGACTTAGAATTAGCTGCGATAAAACACCCACTAAAGATGTGGAGACATTATTTGATAGGACGGAAATTATTATTGATGTCGGAAAATATTGATTTAAAGTACCTATTTGATAAAAATGATCTCAACACTCTACAAGGAAGGTGCTTATCCTTATTCAGCGAATACGATTTTGAAATAAGACATATAAATAGAAAATAAAATAGGGTAGTTGACTCCTTGAGAAAGCATACAAAATTTGATTTATACAATTACTAGAATTAATAATGAAACATATTAAGAGTAAAAAGTTAAGATTGTGTCTAAAAAGGATATAGAATATCAAAGTATTAAATCAAAATTGACAGAAAATCAAGTTGAAACTGAAAAAACAAACTTCAGACTTTCTAAAAATTAATTGTTGATGTATAAAAATAGATTGTATATACCTGAAGCAAAGGAAATTAAATTACTAATACTGAATGACTTACATACAAATCATTACTCTTGACATCTTGGCTATCAGAAAATAATTACTATGTTAAGAAAGGAATTTTATTGGCCTAACATGAAAGGAGAAATTGTTGAGTACTTAGCTAAGTGCATAGAATATCAACAAGTTAAAGTTGAACATCAACATCTAGTAGGATTATTACAACCCCTACCCGTTCCTGAATGGAAATGATAAATTATAAGTATGGAATTTATAACAGGTTTTCCTAAAATTAGTAAACATAATGATTCTATAATGTTTGTTGTTGATAAATTGAGTAAAGAAGCACACTTCATACTAGTTAAATCCACTTATAAATCCATTAACATAGCATATATATTTATGAAGGAAACCTTTCAACTACACAGAATTCCTAAAACTGTAATCTGAGATAGAGATAAAAAATTTATAGGAAACTTTTGGAAAGCCCTATTTAAAGGATTAGACACACAATTAAACTTTAGCACTGCTTACCATCCGCAAACAGATGGGAAAATTGAAAGAACTAATAAAATAGTAGAATACATGCTCATAATGTATTTTATGGATAGAACAAACAAATGGGAAGAATATCTGCATTTGGTTGAATTCACATATAATAATCATTACCAAGCTTCAGGTATACTTAGTCCTTTTGAAATTCGTTATGGAATAAAATGTAATACCAATGTTTCCTTGAGTAATCATGTAAATAGATTAATGATAGGACCTGAAATGTTAAAGTAAATGGAACTAACAATAAAGAAGGTACTACAGAATTTGAAAGTAGCACATGACAGGAAGAAAATCTATGAAGACTTTGAAAGAACTCCAAGGGAGTTCAATATTGGAGACCATGTGTATATAAGAGTAAGACAAAGAGGAGTTCTTTAAGATTGGGAAAGTATACTAAATTAACTCCTAGATATTGTGGTCCCTTTGAAGTGCTTGCATGAATAGGACCTGTAGCCTATCATCTTGCACTTCCATCCATGGTAAAAGTACATGATATATTCCATGTTTCCTTATTAAAAAAATATATACATGATCCTACTCATGTTATGGAGTGGAATATAATACAGGCGGAGCCCGAGGGCCAGTTCCCAGTATATCTAGATCATATTCTCAACAGGAGGGAGCTTACACTCTGGAATCGAGCCATTGGACATGTAAAGGTGTAGTAGATGCACCTTAGTCCCAAAGAGGCTACGTGGGAAATGGAGGATCATATGTAGAAGGCATATCCATTTATGTTCGATAATGAGCCAGATCAAAATTAGATAGTTAAGTTCTAAGGGGTTGTGGATGTGATACCCAAATATTTCGAACTCAATCATTTTTTATTCTTTTGTTATCAACACATTATTTATCCTAGTGATCCAATTCAAAACTTCTTGTTTTAGCTATTATTTTATTAATAAAAAAGAAAAGAAAAAAGAAAGCACACGTCAAGTGGGATTGTTAGAAGCGAAAATCTGTTGATCCAGAGAGAACTACCAAGTGATAGCAGAAGGGGGACAAGTGGTGAATATTTGTTGAGTTAACTCAACAAAAGTGAGACAAGATCTCAGTTTTTTAGGAACATGTGTAAAAATCAGAATGACATGTGTTAAATGAGAAAAAATCAATTTGACAAGTAGGTAATGAGAAGGAGGCTCATACAAATGTCAAAGATGTAATAAAATATTATAAAATAAAAGATAACAAAGAGAATGGGATGCTATTCTGATTAGATGTAAAATATGAGAAATAATTACATGAAACAGAGAAATCTTCATGTATTGCTTATAACCCTATGGAACTACAACAAGTCACTTGGACAGTTTATTGGATCAGGATTTAGCTCAGGGGTGACAGAGTGGGAATATGTGGAAACTTTGATATAAGGTTGAGAGGAACAACCCACTTGATGTGTGTTTTCATCCAAGGAATTCTTAGTTACATTTTTTTCTTCCATTTTGTTCTAGATTGAGTTATTGTTCCTTTAGTAATCAGTGGATATTCTATTCTGGTTATTTTATTGTTCAATTGTAATTATGAGATACTATATTCGAGTAAATTTGATGTTTTATTTGTAAATTATGGTTAAATATTTAACGATTCAAATCTAACTAGAGATTAGAGGTTCTCGCTTATTTCATTTCAGTATATGGTTTCCATGATATATTATAAAGTATCGATTATATCCACAATCAGGTTCAATTGTAGAAAGTATAAATAGAATAGTATCACAGAGGAATACTATGTAAATGGAAGTACAACCAACATGCCATATGCTAAAATGATAATGCTATTGTAGTGAAGAAAAATATAGAGTATATATACATAGATGAAAACTATATAAGTGGAAATACAACCAAGAGGATAAATGCTAAACAATAATTTTGTTTCCATGAATAAAATCTAGAATGTAAACAGAAGGTTAATGGTATCAACAACTAAGTACATAATGACAAGTTTAAATGAGTCTGATAATTTATGTAATACTCTTTAAATAAAAAGGAAACTAAGAAAATTATAAGAGCATTGCAAGTAAAGGGTTGAACAACTGACAACTATAAACTGAAAAAAGAAAAGGAAAAATTTCCATTAATAAATAGTTGACAGAGCTACATCATTATCGACCTGACTCTGTAAATTGAAGGGAGTGAAATCCCTTTTAACATACATAGGGGGTTAGCCCAATATTAGTTTTAAATGAAAAAAAATTAATAGAACCCTCATACGCAGCGATACATTCAGAGGATCTTTGCAAACAAAATGCAGAGAAAAGAACAAATACACTTCTTATTGTTTAAAATATACAAAAATAGTCGACATATCTAGGATAAGTAACCATCCCACTAATTCGAACATAGGAGATGGTAAAAAACCCTCATCTGTATCTAGGGTATACTTTAGAAACCAAGTTACCTCTCAAGGTTGAACACCCTAGTCGAGAAACCATATCCATTACCTTCCACAAGGTTTTCAAATGAAAAAATTAGATTCGCACCTCCCTATGGTAAATTATCACAACTAGAAAAGAAAAACAAACAAGGTAAACTTACAAGGTTTTGTGGGAAGTTGATTCAGGATGAACCCTACTAGTTTGGTTGAACACACCTGCATTGATGCACAACTATTAAAAAAGGAAACCAAAACTTTTATAAGGAAAATGATGAAGAGTTAGAGTATGAATTTGTTACCGGGTGTAACTTGTACCCAAAATGGGACTCAAAAGAACGTTTCAACCAATGAGAGCCATATTTCCTTTCTAATGTGTACCCTCACACACAAAAAAGGGCCAGTCATTAGTCAAAGTATCCAAAAAAAATATTTTTTATCACTAATAAAATTATATAAGAAGCACAAAGTTTGACATGGTTAGACTAGTTGCATGCAATGAAAATATGGGAGGGTTTCCAGACTCAAACATGAATCACATAAGCAATTTCATAATCAAACAACAAGCCTATAGAATAATTAATGTGAAGGACTAGATGAATTAATATGTGGTTGGATAAGTTCAGTAGACAATAAATTATTCTCGGAAGCAAGATAAGTTCATTCATCCCCAACAAGACCAAGATATATAGGAACTAACTAGTCCTGAGATCTAGATCTGTTTAAAACAAAACCATGAACAATATGAGCAAGAGAGAAAACATGTAGAGACTTTAAAAATTGTACGAGAGCATTCAAAAGTTTGAAACGTGGGACACTACTAACAAAGGGATATTTTCCTATCAAAACCTGAGATCCATTACCAACATAACACACAAGCCACGTTTCCAACAATGGAAGAGTACTCAAAAATTATTTCAAAAGTTTGAAGCTATAGAGAATTTGTAATTATCCAAACGCAACCAGAATACCACATCTAAACCTTTAAGGTATTTTTTTTATAGCTTTTCTCCATAGTCCAGAACCAAAAAAATCCCTCTAGAGAGATTTGAATGCTAGAGCTTGAGCAAACCAATGGATATTACAAATACCCCAACCCCCAAGAGATTTGGGTCAAGAGATCAAGTCCTAGCTGGCTAGATGGACCAAGGAAGGTATGTTAGTAGATCCATATAAGATAAAAGTAATAAGGGATATGGAACCAATTGTAAACCCATGCAAAATCAAGTCTTTCTTGGGCCACATATGGAACTACAGAAAAATTGTCAAAGGATATGCCAAGATGAGTAAACAAGATCATCTTGTTAGGATGATTATGTATATTGTACTTAATTCTTTTTCAAGAATATGATTTTAAAATATTTGTGAAACACATAAATTCCCTTGAGGGACTAGACCACTTGTTTAGGATAGAGAATGGAGTAGAGGAGAAACAAATGGAAGGATACTTCCCCAATGCTAACTTGTTTTAGGGTTAGACAACAATTGGGTACGTGGAAGATGTATATCACTTGAATATGGTAAATAATCCTAAGGAATGAATGTTCTAAAGTAAAGAAACCTAGCACATAAATCATTAAGATCTAAGATAGTATTAGTGAACCTATATAGAATAGGTATGAATGTACTATTGAGAAGATGTGTTCAACCATAAAAAACTAGACACTTGATACATGAATCCCATTATGGAGAGGTGGGTGGAGAGTTTCCAAGAACCAAGACAATACAAAATATTCTTCATGCAAGATTATGGTAGCCTACCATGTTTGAATATTGCTTCAAGAAGGTGAAGAAGTGTGTACAATGTCGAAAATAAGGGAATAATCCTTACACAAGATAATTTCATGAGTTAAATCCTATCTTAAACTTACAACATGTGGTGGGTTGCATAGGGGTAAATGACTCTAAGTGCATGTCCTGAAAGGATATCAAAATCCTCATTCCATATCTAAATAGAGGGGTAGAAAATAAAACCTCGTCATGATGAGAAGGGCTAGCAAAAAAGTTGATAACAACATGGATATCAATGGAGTGTGCAACATTATGAGATACAACAAGATCCTAGAGAGGATCCTGAGGAGGAATGGGTGGCATTTTTGTGTCCACCTTTTTTTTTTCCCTTTTTATTTAACCATAGGCTCATGGAAAGGGGTTTTGACATATTTAATATCATGGGTAGGGACTAAGAAATCTAAGTTAGAAGAGATAACCTTGGAAACCTTAGGAACATTTGGTCATGGTTAAGGATCTCCCATATCATGGTACTAGAAAATGGGGGTTAGTGATCTAGGTGGATATTGGTGGCCACCCACCTTTTCCATCTGTCTCAAAACAATTTTCTAGAAATTTTGGCAATTTACTATTTTTAGTAGTTTTTAACTTCCGAGGCCATTTTGAGGGCCTAAATGAAGGTTTTTCAGGATAGATATTCTCAATGATATCTAAAGGCTCTCATTGATCCCACAAAATGAATCTCCTCGACGATACCTTTCCAATGAGCTATCGTGCGCCCCAAACAGAGATTGTATGCCAAAGTTATGCTCCTGGGAAGTTGATGCATTTCTTTAGTTTGGTGTATCAACTTCCCGGGGGCATAACTTTGGCATACGATCTCCGTTTCGGGCACACGATAGCTAGTTCGAAAGTTTTTGTTGAGGATATTAATTTTGGGGGCTCAATTAGAGATGTCATCTATCATTGAGAAGATTGATCCCAAAAAACCTTCATTTAGGCCCTCAAAATGGCCCCAAAAGTTAAAAACTGCTAAAAATAGTAAATTGCCAAAATTGCCAAAAAACTGTTTTGAGCCAGATGGAAAAGGTGGGTGGCCACTGATATCCACATGGATAAGGTAGGGTTCACACATATATCCATATTTTTCAAGTGAGGAGACTAGATTCAATTTAGAAATGATTGGATGTAACTACAAATTAAGAGGGAAGTGTAATAAGGGTGGTTGTGCACTAGGATCTCCCAAATACAAATGTTCTATCTACACCAATTATATTTTATGTTATATTTTAATAGGTGTGTCACCCCATCCAAAATCCCCACTTGAAAATGTCTTTCTCCTAGATCGAGCCATCGAAACGTGTATTAAGGCCAAAAATAGGGTAAATGCCCCTCTCCGCCCCACATAATAAGTAAAATATTGTTAAAAGTAGTTGTATTTCATTTGTGTTGAAAAAGAATCCCACTTATTCTACACCTCTCAAGTCATTTCACAAAGTCATACTAGAGTCAATCTCAACAAGGTCTTCTTTCCCTATTGATTATGCCAGGCCCATTCCCTTGGCCGTGGTTTCACTAGAAAATAGATAGGAATAGTGGGAATCTAGTTAATCCATTCATGTGCATCACTAATTAGATGACAAGGCATTTAGATACCTTAAGAGAGTCATATTTACTCCCGCCATTTACCCGTGTTTGGTTTAATTTCTTCACTTTAACATTCAAAGCACTGGGCAAAAATCAAATTGCGTCAGCATCTGCAGGGACCATCATAATTCTTTGTTTTAATTAAATAGTCAGATTCACCTTATTCGAACTAGCTCTGAGTCGACTGTTATAAGGTTATATATTAATTGTATTAAATATGTTAATTAGATTAAGGCTATTAAGATTATATATATATAACATAATAAAAAATTAAAAAAACATAAAAATTCAAACACCAAAAAAAACCAAACAATAAATTCGTACCCGCACCAATTCCCATTCCATAGCTAGTTAGTAGTTGGAGGTAGAGCACGACAACGACAAAGACAAATTAAGAGAGAATCGATCAAAGGGGATTTTCTCACAGCAAGAGAGACAACAACAGAGACAGAGCTAGAGCAAGAGAGACAAAGATAGAGCAAGACAAAGCCAGTGACAGAGACAGAGGAATATTTTCTTTGGGAAAGTCATAGAGCGCATATACAGGTAGGAGGTGGCAGGAAAGTAGCATTTTAGCATAACCAAGAGAAAATATAGGCCATGTGGCCACACTTCTTTCACTAGGGAGACAAATAAGGAAGACAAACAATTCAAGGAGCAGTAGTGTCCATGGATCAGAGCACCCCAAAAGTGAACAGTTGATAGCATCGACAGAGAAAGAGAAATATCCAAGGGGGAGACAACGACAAAGATAAATCCAAGGGGGGTTTTCTTAGAGCACCAATAATGCCGCCAAAATCAATATGAATTAGGGTTTTTTTCTACCCAAAAATGGATTTTTTCTATGCAAAATAACAAATTTTACGAATATAGGTAATGTGTAGATAGATCACCTCAAAATGGAAGCTATGGGTAAAGATAAACCTTCCACTAGGCCTGCATGTTTTTCTTCAATGTGATTATTTCCACCAACAAACTTGTCACCAAAATGATCCCCATATTCATGTCCACTATTTGGGGCAGCCACAACATCATCATGTTCATCCTCTCCTTCAATATCATACACTAGAGGGTCTTCAAAATTGACAAAGTAATATTTATGCTTATCCTATTCCAATAGATCACAGAGGGTTTCATTACTTGTAAAGTAAAAAACACACATTTTTCTAGCATCAAAACATAACAATTTTTCATTCAGATCTTCCCCATCTTTATCACAATGATGACCAAAATTTCAATTGTTACATTCATGAGATCTAGTGAAGGTGGGTTATATTTTATGGCTAAGAACAATCATAACATTTCTTGGACTAGGAACAAAGGTAGGAAAATTCTCTTCCATGATTTCTTCCCCAACACAACCTAACCTATTGACTTGCACAATATCAAAGTTTTCTTCTAGGAATAGAATATCAAAGTTATCACTATTTTCAAATAGTTTCTCCTTGTCCTTCTTGGATTCTCTAAAAGGATTCAAATTTGTAGCATTATTTTCAATGGGGTATCCACCATTTCCAGCATACAAATCATATACATTAGTCCCCAAAATAACGAGACTCTCATCACCACAAATATTTTCTGTAGTGATATCATCATAGTCTTCATGGTGGCCAAACACATTTTCACCTAGTTGAGTAATTGCAGTAGAATCCTCTATATGGGTTCTAGAACTAAAGACCATAAACTGCTCTTCCTCCAAGATAAAACTTGAAACATTACTTTGCCCCAAATTTGGCTCCTTTTGGTCATACTCATACTCCATATCATAAATAGGGGGTTTGTAAAAAATCATTGTGTAATGTCTATGGTTATTTCGTTCCAAAATTAGAGGAAAACTTGAGTTGAGCAACAAATCACTAGGAATGCCAAGATTCATATAACATGCATAGCCTGAATGAGATCAATTGTTGGCATCTTTGGAGTTCTTCTCAGAATGCTCTTCAATGGTGGCTTCATAAACATGTACTTTCCCAATACTACTTTGTTTTGTTATTGCATTGGGACTGCCAATGACACCGCTAGGAATTAAATTATTATCTTCCTAGAATCCACTAATAAATGCCACCTAAACATGTGTCTCAACCCTAAGCTCAAAAAATTCTCTACAATCATATTTTTCAACTTTTGGGTATGGATCATATTACACATATTGAGAAATAAATTTTCAACCATAAGTAACATTTATTTCATAGAGGTATTATGAACTGAATTCAAATGTATCATGTTACACATGTTATGGTTTCATATTGTAATTAACATGATTATCATCATGAACATAGGTTTGATTGCCTCATTGATAATATTATAGAACATGTTCACGTCACAATTGTTGTTATGTAGGTGATATTATATCTATCTCCAAGGTTGGGTTACCTTCAACAAGGTTCCCAATACCTACAATATATTGAATCTATTTTTCATAATTAAAAAAACTCCTTTATGAATGAACGTGATAAGATATTGGTCAACAAGGTGAAGCCCCCATGATCCTTATGAGTATTTAATATGTGTATGGTGGTATCTATAATCATAAAATTTTATTATGTTAGAAATTATGACATTTGATTCAATGTTGTATAGGTTTACTAAGTGAACTATGACATTTGCATGGTATTTTTAAAATTTGGGTCATTTTTCTTCCATTTATCTGTATAATTAGCTCATACTTTTTTCCATTAGAAGTGCACACATAATAATCAATCAAGAAATTATTTCTTTGCTTGAAACCTCTTGCTCCTTCCCATAGATAGTTTTCATTGAAGTTGAAATTCTTGAATTTCATTTTACTCTTGCATGGTTTAAAGAGTCGAGTCGAAACACCATTAGTTTCACGACCACTCCTTTGAGTAACAACCTAAAATCAAGTGCTAATTAAAATTTATCTAGCAACTTTTTGAGGGCTCTTCAAACCCATATTATCTTAGGTGTATAGATTTGGAATAGGATTGTGAGAATAACTTTCCTAAGCTTCTAAAAAAACATAAAACTTTGAGTTAGGGAGTGTTGGATACACCTACCACACTTAGAGGTGGGGTGAATGAGTGTGGGGCTCTTTTTCCCAAAACTTCCATTTTTCACAAAACTCCTTAGTTAACATTTAACATTTACTCATTACCCACTGCTGTCAATTATAACCAGTTAGATGTGAACATATATCAACAACATATATCAAAAATATATCATCAACAAATAATCACCACAAGGAACACAAAGAACACAAGATATATTTACAATTTTTCTTTTTATTATGGACAACAATCCGGGGGTTTTCCAACAACAACTGAATAGAGTACAAATCTACAAGAGCACCAACTCTATATGAAAGACTCAACTTACATTCTCAGCATCAATTGAGATGAGGCAACAATCCTCAACAGATATCAATATGTCAACAGGTACGTGACCTGTCAGTAGTGCAGCCCGCATGTGTACGCGCCCTGGCTCACTACAACCCGCGTATGTACACGTCCAGTGTATACAACAACCTGCATATACCTTTTGAGTTGTTCGGGTTTATCCTTCAAGATCAACTCAGATCATCTGTAAACAATATATCATTCTCTTCTGTCTCTGACTGTCCAATTTGCCCACCAGCCAATCACAACACATCCAAGTTCTCCAATAGCTTTTTCATGCTCCACAACAAATCAATATGAATGCTATCTCAATCATGTATAAACAACTAGTATACCACAACAATCATGTCACCACCGAATCAAAAGAGTACTGCTCACTCCATCAACCAAATCAACCAAACTAAACTACATCGTAGAAGCCATACCAAGAATTCCCTAAGTAGTCAAAACACATCAAACAATAGTATCCATCAAGACAATAATGTAACCATACTAGTGTCTCAATGATAGATCCGAGGCCATATAATGCAGATTTGGAACCAGCCTCATCATATAAGAGCTTGGCACCAGCTCAAACACAAGCGTTCACCATTCTATCCACTGTACACACCCTGTCCTCATACATTCTGCATATAAATTCAATGTATACACACCCTATACACAGACAACCCGCGTATACCTTAGAAACTAGGGTTTATAAAGCTCTGAGAATTTTTTCGTCAAGATCTCCGACATTGCTGAAACTTTGATGCGTCCATGAGATCCTCCTCATGTTCTCTTTCTCAGAATATATCTTCAATCATTCTCAAGAGATCCATACCAAAGATGCTCTCACAAGAAGATCTCCATCAATACTCCACAAGATAATCTCACAAGAAGCTCTCCATTGATCCAAAAAAAGGATGATCTACAAGAGACCATTGCTATCTTATTTATACTTTCATCCTCTAGGTCACTTAACCCATTTCTTGGTCACTTAACCTATTTTCCTTATTTTAGGGTTAACCACTTTCTGTAAATAGAAAGTTCTCCAATACTTTATCATTTAAATATTCCTTTTGGATTTTGTCACTTCTCTTTATTATTTAAATAATCCACCTTGAATTTTTCACTTTACTTTATCATTTAAATAATATTAACCCATTTCTAGGTCACTTAATCTATTTTCCTTATTTTAGGGTTAACCAATTTCCATAAATAGAAAGTTCTCCAAAACTTTATCATTTAAATATTCCTTCTTGATTTTGTCACCTTACTTTATCATTTCTTGATTTTTTCACTTCTCCTTATTATTTAAATAATCCACCTTGACTTTGTCACTTTACTTTATCATTTAAATAATGATTTCTTCTTTTAGGTCACTTTGATTTCTTTGACCTTGGGGGATTCAAGCCTTCATGTGGGGGTCCTTCATATTCGTAAGGCCATAACTCTCAAACCATGAGAATTTATGTGACATTCCACATACCACCAGAAATGGCATGACAAGCACTATCCATCTAGGATAGTTTCACCAACAACTTCATTGATCTTCATCTCATTATTCCACATACAAGAATGGGTCCTCCCAACCACAACTAAACCACAAAGCATCTTCCCATGAGGGCTTTCACCATAAGGGGACCACTTTGTAGTTCATCCATTTGTGCACCTTATCAATCATGATAAGACTATAATGATTCATCTATGCATCAATCCACCACTGCATCATATACATCAACTGTGCATCATGTATCAATGACAATTCATTGATCCATCTTCATCATATCAACGACAACTCATTGATCCATCTTCATCTATTGGTTTCCACTTGACATATATCATTCTCATCTAAGACAATACATATACATTGTTCACCAATCATCAATCAATCAAGCCTATCAAACAATCCATCACTTGACATCAATCAATCACTTGAGATCAATCAATCAAACCATTGGCATCAATAACAACTTGATCCAGCAATCCCCCCCTTTGGTATTGATGGCAATACCAACATTTATGGCAATACCAACATTGATGTCAACAACAATTACCAATTATTGATGTCAAATATGTAGACAAGGCATGCTCTACATCAATAGTCATCAATCATATCAATATGACTATCTCTCCCTATTAGTAAACATCAATCATATCAACAATAGTCAATGTGAATATCTCTCCCAATCAATAATTACATCAATGTGACTATCTCTCCCCCTTTGACATCAATGGCAAAGGGTCATTCTCCTCTTGGGGTTGCTCCCCCTGTCTTGTTGCCGTTGAATAATCTCTCCCCTTTTGAACAAGGGATATCACTATGATGTAATGCTAAAGATACACCGAACATACTCCCCCTGTGACCATCGCTCCTCCTAG
>JZKD02S0176365.1:159981-186498 GCA_000966675.3 Picea glauca
CATTTTTTCTTGGTGCATCTTATTGAAAAGGCAACTAGGTTTCTTCTTGGACATCTAGATTCTAAGTCCTTAGGTGGATTTTCTTTCTCTTTCTAGCTTTCAACATTATCTAGGAGTTTATTCTATGCTCCTACATTGTATTCATATTGGATGTATCTTTTAGTCCCATTGACCTACTTTTGTGGTCATTTGTTGGACATTAATAACATTATCTTATCTTATCCACATCTCTAGCAATTGTTACCAACTGACCATGGATGCCTTTTCAATTTCAACAAGTTGTTTGGAATTGAATCACCCTCTTCCATATTCATTAGGAATCCACTAAAGTAGGTTGGTAGAATAAAGGAGAAAAGAGCATTGGCATTGTCAATGAAAGTACTTCCAAGAGAGACCAAGATCACAATAAGTCAATGAAATATGTTACATGAATCATTTCAAATAAATATGGTCTAGTCGTAGTACAAAGTTGGTTTGTTTGCATGCTTGACTCCTAGATTAATTAGCGTGTGCTGTTTGTTCTCCTTAGTTGGCTTTAGGATTGATTATGTTTCTAATGGCATCAGTTCTGAGGTATTCCAACTAGCATCGTGTTCTATTACCACCACTTGTTGGCATGTGCCATTTAACTCCAAACATGCCCCTAAATTCCCAGATAATATACCAATAGTAATAGAGCATAATACAATTGTGAAAGAGTAACACTATGGTAATCATTATGAGCTTACTGTGATACCAACAAGATACTAGTAATGAACTAGTGTTACATCTTGATTGAATGACTGTTTCTGTCATTAATGGTGTTATAGGATGTAAAAGAAAACATGTATTTGTCAGATCTATCTTCATTGAGTGAGGGAAGTTTAGGTAGAATAGAGGAAAGTGAGACATCTAGTAGGTCTAACAAGCGGAGATCAACTAGAGGTGAGAAGATCAGAAGAAAATTCCATAGACGCATGGAATTTTTTCTTGCGAAAGGGGGATCATGTTCTTATGATCATGAGAGCATAGATGACATTGAGGTGCCCTTGAAGTACAAACATATAGTGAAACGATGGGTACTGTTGGGTTACGAAAAAGGTACAAATATCTTCCTTTTTCCCACAGTTTATGATATGATTTTGATTGATTCTTTAGATAGTTAGGGATAGATAGGAAAGAATATGATTAATATGTCTCTTAGGGTTGTTACTAAAGTTTTATTAGATAGATTCTAATTTACAATTGGAATGGTTTGATTTTGTTGCAGAATTGAATAAATAACTGTCAAAGATAACCAAAGAGATTTTGGCTATGCGCAAGCTATCGAAGGTTGAAGACTTTTTAGGCGCAAAGCAGTTTGAAGATAATACATTTTCTATATTGTAATTTTATAATAGTAAAGCAATCCTGAGGATATTTCGATCCTCAGGATAGCTTGATTTACCCAAACTATTGTAATATAGAAGAGGGTAATAGATCTAGAAAAACATAAGAAAAAAACACATTCAAGTAATTAGATTCAGAACTGTTCTGCACAACAGTTTTTGTAAATGTTTTACCAGCCATGGAATCAATGAAAGTTTTGAGTGTTTTTATCATTTCCATGCTCTGATTTTCTCGTAGCAATACTTCTGAAGACCGAGGGCCTATTCTGAAGGAGCTACTGTCTCATTCTGTAATTGTATCAGTTTGAAGTTTGATTTCCATCTTATGATTCAGATCTCTTTTACAATAGCCAAGGATAGATGCATAAGTGTGTTAATGAATTTGTGATTGGTTGTGTATAGAGGATAGACATTTCCATTAGTTATTAATGATTGTTTTTATGATTTCCATTTCTGAAGTTTTTGCTTGACAGTTCCTCACATTTTCATCCGCGTTGTTCCTTTTCCTTAGATTTACGATTGCTTTTCCTTTCGGTTAAAGTTACAATAGTTGTTCCTTTCGGTTGAAGTTACAATAGTTGTTCCTTTCGGTTAAAGTTACATTAGCTGTCCCTTCTGATTAGATTATAATTGTTGTTTCTTTCCGCAGATAGAGTAATTTGTCATTTCCTTTCCAGTAATCATAATTCATAATTGATAGTTAATTTTGCAAGTCCTTAGTTAGATTCAATTACTGCTTTCTAGTTAAGTGAATTCGATAGATTAATTAGTTCCTTTCCATTTCACAACATCTTAGTAATCATATTTCAATTCCAGTTAGTTCTTAGAATCTTTGGTGAATGTTTGAGGAACTTGATTGTTGATAAACTCAGATTTTGGTTTAGCTACACGATTTTAGGCTACCTGCATAGACTTTTCCGATATTCTTGAGATAAAAGACGAATCTCTGGGTTGATAAATTAATGTTAAACTAAGGTTGTTTTTAGGACATCTTTAGACACCAACATTTTGGCGCCATTGCCGGGGAGAATGTCAAAGGTAGCATAGGTTGTGTCTCTGGAGGACCAGGTATTGAAGACGGAAGGTAAGAACCTACACAGGTAATAAGTAAAATGCTTATGCCAACGCTTACCTCCAGTTGACACCTAAGAGGCTTCGTAGGTGCTTTCTTTTGTTGTTGTGTGGAGTGTGTATGACTAGAAAAAAGGATCTTGAAAGCCCCCCACCAAAAATGACCAAAACCCAGGGTTCGGTGATCCCTGGAAGAAGCACTTTCACAGAAAAAATCATCAAAAAGGGTGAATCTCAAGCTTTGGTTGGACCTAGGAAAGGACCTACCCGAATCCCTCAGGTAGTAGTTTCACCAACTATGGCCCATGCTGAGATTCATATCAAATCTGAAGGGACCGAGCAGAGTTTTCAAAATACAGATCTCCCACCGCTCAACCCCTTATAAGAGGGAAGCTCTAATAATCTGGAGGAGGGAATAGGAGAAACTAGCGGGGTTTCCAAGGCATACCCACCATCACCACCACCTAATCTCGAGTATCCTGTGAAAGAAGAAGGCATATCCAAAATCCCAGATAAAGGGAGTGCAGTCAAATTCCTTGGAAGACCAAATAATCAACAATTTTAAATAGAATACCCGGATCAAGAACCTCCTGAAAATTTTTGACACATTTTCGAACAAATGGAACAAGCAAATAAACAACAACCCCATACCTCCATGTTGGAGTATCCAATAGTTTATCTAGTTTCCAATGCCCCCATGAAAGAAATCCCCTTACAAAACCTGCCAACCTTCCATGGATTGATTTTAGAAGACTCGGATGCATTCCTATTTGAATTTGATGTCCTATGTAGAGGGTATGACTACACCTCTGAACCCAAAAAATTAAAACTATTCCCCTCTACCTTGAAGGGAGAAGCCCTATACTGGTTCATGGGATTGGGAGGTGGAACCATCAAGTCATGGGACCAGATGAAATAAACCTTCTTGTTAAAATATCATGATTATTGCAGAACCAGAGACCTAAAAGATGAAATCTTTCAAATGACTGCGAAAGAAAATGAATCATTAGAGTAATATGTCGAAAGATTTCAGTATAATTTGCAAAGATCACCCTATGGTACATTACCAGGTCCAGTACTCAAAGCAACTTTGATCAAGGGTATGAAAGATGAATGGGTAGAAACATTGAATTTAATGGGGAAAGGTGACATTTATTAGGAGACTTATGAAGATATTGTTTTATTGTGTATCAGGTGCTCACGAGGAAGTACATGGACTAGGTCAGGAATGTAGATGTCCCTCACAAGAAATAAAAATATCTCCAATGGGGGTGTCACGCGAGTTGAAGTCGGTAATCTCCTAGAAAACTTTAAAACATATATTTTGAGCACTCTGACTACACAATTGGATGTATTGTAGGCCAAACAGAAAAAGGTAGAGGCAGAATAGACCTTGGCTATATTTTTCCATAGGTGCAGAAAGAAACACGGTCCAAGAGAATGCCCCTTGGATATAGTTCGGGTCTATGCTATTTGCGCCAAGGATCATGACACAGAAGACTTCCCATCACTCCTCGGATTGAAAGCTGTATTCAAAGAGGCAAAAGAGGAAACAAAACCATTATATTTGATGGCTCAGCACTGTCAGTGGTAGTCCCGGCCTCAAAATACATTTCAGGACACTTCCTCTTTATTTCCTGGACAGTACAATCAATAGCAGAATCCTGGACAGTATAATCAACAGAATAATGTTGGCAACACATGGCAGGGCCAACCATTTACTAATCATAACTAGCAGCCCCAACAATACCCACCTGCAATCCCCACTTGGCAAAACCAGCCTGCCACAAACCCCAACTGGAAAAATCAACCAACTACAAGTTCCAATTGGCCAAATTCACAATACACCACCTCATCCTAGCAAAATTCGAATAATACCTACCCTCCACAATGGCCTAACTCGACTACCCAAAACCCAAATTGGAACCAAAACTGGCAGCGCCCCATGGGGATGAATAACCAACCTATGGGGATGACCTCTCAAACCCAACCTCCGTTACAAACTCCACTCACATTGCCCCAATCATAATTGTGCCCTCAATTACCTGTCCAACCCCACCTGAATCCTAATAACAGACCAACTCAGCTCGTCCAGATTATGGAAAGTGGAGAAGGGGAAATCAATTCAGTAGGGTGCAATGAACTTCGGTTAAGATCAGGGCTCATCATCTCTCCTTAACAAAATGACGTTCCCCAAGAACAGGGGAATGGAAAACAACTAGAATTAACACCCTCGATTGTGGTAGTAACAGAAGAAATTAGGCAAGGGAGGAACATAGTCGAATCACAAGAATCTGATAAGGATGCAATTCCCTCCCCTCTGTTCCCCAAAAGGATAATGATAATGAAACCCACCGTCTATCCTGACTTCGAAATTGTAGGGGAAATTAGGAATTTATACATCAAAATTCCACTCCTGCAAGCCCTGCAAGACATACTGATCTATGCAAAGATAATCAAGGAGTTATGTGGGAGGAAGCCCATCAGAAAAATAAAAAATTCATCATCAAAATTTCATGTAGTGGGAGCCTTATCTGATCTAATTTTGGGTAGAGAAACACCAGTTAAATATGCAGATCCGGGGAACCCCATAGTAACAGTGCAGATTTAGGGCTATTCCTTTCCAAATACCCTAGTTGATTTGAGAGCGACCATCAATATTCTAACTATGGAAACCTGCAATGCCCTGGGTCTTCACTCTTTCAATCCAACCTCAATTATGTTGCAATTGGACGATCGATCAGTGGTCAAACCACTTGGCACACTACATGATATAGCCATTTCAGTTAATTCTTGGAAATATCCCACAGATTTTCTCATCATCAACCCAAAAAGTGGACTTGAAGGGCATCCATTGATATTGGGTAGACCATGGCTCACGACAGCTGATGCATACATAGGCTGTCGATCGGTTTCAATGAAAATTTCTAGAGGAGGGGTTACAAGGAATCTCATCTTATATCCTCCAGCCAAACCTAGTCCAACGATTGTACACTCGCAATTTCCACCACCACGATATCCTGAGAAGGATCTGTGGGCCCCACTAACGATGGAAGAATCCCTCAAGCACAAAAATCAGCTAGAAGATGATGTAATCAGTGGGTTTATTAACAACCCAACCACTGTAAGTAACCCAACATGCTAGATGCTCCAAGATTTTCTAGACTGTGAAGCACAGGGAGACCCGCTGGAATATCTAATGGAACAACAAATTCTGACTACCGCTGTTCACAACAACAAATTTGTTGAGATCGCACCAGGGAAGTCTCTGAACATTAATTCCAACCTAGAAGAGAAACAACAACAAAAGCTAATCCAAACTCTCTCTAAATACCAACAAGCTTTTGCCTAGGAGTACTCTGATATGAAAGGTATTGATCCACAACTCTGCACACACCACATTTATATTGAGAATGACTCCCGACCTATCTGACAACCACAAATAAGATTGAACCCCTACCTCACAGATATTGTTAAAGAATAACTACAAAAGCTGTTGGACGTAGATTTTATATACCCTATCTCAGATAGTCGATGGGTTTTCCCATTAGTCATTGTCCCAAAGAAAAATGAGAAGTGGCGAATCTGCGTTGATTACAGGGAACTAAACAAAGTTACTCAAAAAGATCATTTTCCAATACCTTTCATCGATTAGGTCCTAGATACCTTGGCAGGGAAGAAATTCTTCTCTTTCCTAGACGGTTTCAACAGCTACAATCAGATCCATATTACCCTAGAAGATCAGGATAAAACGAAATTCACATGTCCCTGGGGTACCTTTGCCTACAAAGTATTTCCCTTCGGAATATGTAACGCTCCAACTACATTCCAAAGGGCCATTATGAGCATATTCAATGATCTGATTAGCAAAGGACTCGAAGTCTACATGGATGATTTTACTCCGTATGGCGACAATTTTGATCAAGCCTTGACTAATATGGAGAAGGTATTAGAACGGTGCATCACTACTAGGTTATTCTTAAGCCACGAAAAATGTCACACGATGATGACAAAAGGTGTGGTATTAGGGCATTACATTTCTGCAGATGGAATTAGAGTAGATCCAACAAAAATTGAGGTAATTCTTAATCTACCTACTCCACACACACAAACTGAGGTACGTAGTTTTCTTGGTGCTTTAGGATACTATTGCAGATTTATGCCAAATTTTTCAAAAACCGCTGTGCCTTTACATGCTTTGACAAGAAATGTAGAATTCCAATGGTCTGATAAATGCGATGTGGCTTTGGCAGGACTCAAGAAATTGATCTCAATAGCGCCAGTGTTGAGAGGACCTAATTGGAAAATACCATTTCAAATTTCCATCGATGCCTCAGACATTGCCATAGGCGCTGTTCTGGGACAGGAAGAAGAAAAGAAACCCTACGCCATTTATTTCATTAGCAAGAATCTAACTCCAACCGAACTTAATTATACAGTAATAGAGAAAGAGTTCTTAGCTGTTATACATGCCATCAATAAATTCCGTCATTATATAACATGCTATCTAGTTATCCTGTATACTGATCATTCTGCCATTAGATATCTAGCTAATAAACCAATTACTAATGGATGAGTCACTCGATGGTTGTTATTATTGCAGGAATTTGATATTACGATCAAAGATCGACCTGGGAGAGAAAATCTTGTCGCAGACTTCCTGTCCCGATTCCCAAAAACAAACAACTCGTTAACAACTGAGGATCAATTCCTGGATGAGCATCTGTTTGCTGTCGACACAAAACCACCTTGGTACGTTGATGTAGAAAACTATCTAGTAGCGAGAAGATTACCGACACATTTATCATCTAGGGAAAGATGTCTAATCGTTGAGTGTAGTGCACGATTCACTTGGATCAGTGGATATCTTTTCCGCATAGGAGCTTATCTCCAAATCCGACGATGTGTACGAGAGGACACAATCTATGACATATTGAAAGCAGGACATGACGAGCCCTATGGGGGGAATTTTGCAGAGCGCAGGACTGGACACAAAATATTACAGATGGGCTATTATTGGCCCTCAATATTCAGAGATGCCAAGAAATATGTCCAGACATGCAACAACTGCCAGCGGATGGGGAAACTAGGTCAGGCTGATGAAATTCCCTTGAAAACACAACTAATTGTAGAACCATTTGAAATATGGGGGCTGGAATTTGTCGACCCCTTTAATCCAAAGTCAAATCAAAAGGCCTATATTCTCATTGCAATGGACTACATGACCAAATGGGTAGAGACAAAATCTTTACCAAATGCAACAGAAGAAGTAGTCATCAAATTACTTTTCAAATTGTTTGTATGGTATGGACTACCCAGAGAAATAATTACTGATGGAGGGTCACAATTTACAGGCCATAGAATCACAGCCACCCTGGAAAACTATCAGATCAAGCACAGAGTTACTTCTCCATACCACCCACAAGAAAACGGGCAGGTAGAAAGCACCAATAAGGTCCTAGAGGCAATTCTGACGAAGACTGTCTCAACAAACCGACAAAATTGGGCTACCGAGCTCCCAAATTCCTTATGGGATTATCGTACAACCTGGAATAACACCACTGGCTACTCTCCTTACCATCTAGTCTATGGTAAAGAACCCATCTTCCCAATATAATTCGAGATCAAGCCCCTAAGAATGGCCCAAGAAATTGGACTAAATCTTACAAAAGAACATAAATGACACCTTCAGTGACTCAACGAATTGTATGAAGCATGATTGTCTACTGTGGAGCACACAACTATTATCCAGCGACAGAGAGAAACCTAGCATGACAAGCATATCAAGAAGAAATCATTCAAGAAAGGCGACTGGGCACTCCTTTATGATTCCAGACTTCAGGACTTTTCTGGGAAATTACAGACATGATGGCTAGGGCCATATGAAATTATTGAAGTCCATGATAATGGCACGGTTACTTTGAGCACCATCGATGGGTCTGGATCACCCTTTCTAGTCAATGGACACCGGCTACGACTTTACCACCAGCTACCTTCAAAAGATTCTTTCTCTCAAGAACTAAGTAAAGACCCTACGGTGCAGATTTTGGCTGGCTGGGAAGGTAACCTAGCCACCCCAACTCCATAAATGATGCATTCTGTTTATATTGTACATACTGTACATAGTTTTCCAACTGAGTGGTTAGTTTTTTTGTTTTTTTAGTTTTATAAAAGTCATCTAGGAAACAAGAATCAGGACAGATAACTACAATTAGCACCGTCTTCTGTTCCATACTCCTGTTTTGTTTTATCATAAAGACTTTATCTTTTACATATTTATGACGATGCTGTTCCTTTCTCACACGCCTGTTGTTCCTTTTTGAATGGAACAACTGCAGTTCCTTTCTCGCGCGCCTGTTTCTTCCTTTTTGAATGGAACAACTGCTGTTCCTTCTCATGCAACTACTATTCCTTTTGAATAGAACAACTTTTGTTTATTTCTCGCGCACCTGTTGTTTCCTTTTTGAACGAAACAACTGTTGTTCCTTTTTCATGCGTCTGCTGTTCCTTTTGAATGGAACAACTGTTGTTCCTTTTTCGCGCGTCTGCTATTTTTTTTTGAGAGAAACAATTGCTGTTCCTTTTCGCACAATTGCAGTACCCTTCTTTACCATTCAAATGCTATCCATTCCTCCGGAAGTGAGGCTTTCATCAATTAATTTTCACCAGCACTGTTTCCAATCATCATCACAATGATCTGTCATTATTTTGTGGATGGTCCCTCACACCTTAACAATTTTTTTTTTCCGTGGAATAATCTCTCCGAAATGTCTTAAACCTTGTTCATAATCAATCACCACCATAAGTTGTTTCTTTCCCTTATATATACAAATATACTTGAATGATATTTTGCCTCTATATTACAAGGAGTCTTCAACACACTTTTTACTTGGCATATTTACACTTCCTTATACCATCCCTTACTCTTAAGGAGTAGATGATCCTCCCTTAATATATATATATATATATATATATACACACAAACACACACACACACACACACATATACACAATACAATTTTCCCATAAAGAATAGGGGGTCTCATCATGAGCCAACCTGCCATGATCATAGGATACTAACCTAAGTGACATTCCCTTTATGGCTACCACACCAGGGCAATGGCCTTTGACATTTTATTTTGTTAAAGGACAAGAGGTCTCATCACGAGCTGACTTGTTCACTTAAGTTATAATCTAGTGAGTGGCATTATCATCATCTGGCCACCAAACCAAGATAATGGTCTTTTTGGGAAAAGACAATTCAAATATTAAGAAAAATACAAATAAATAAAAATACACAACAAAAACCTTTTTCATAAAGAATGGGGGGTCTCATCACAAGCCAACTTACCATGATCATAGGATACTAACCTAAGTGACATTCCCACTATGGCGACCACACCAAGGCAATGGCCTTTGACATATTCTTTTGTCAAAGGACAAGAGGTCTCATCACGAGCTGGCTTGTTCACTTAAGTTATAATCTAGTGAGTGGCATTATCATCATCTGGCTACCAAACCAGGATAATGGTCTTTTTGAAAAAGATGATTCGCATGTGTATTAAGGATACAGGCTCATCTAAGGGTTAAAAGGAAACCCTGCCGGCAGCAGTGGCTTTACCTATGGTATGGAAGATTATCTCAAAATACCAAGTTTCTGTGTGTCTCTAGATCTCCTTTACTCAAAAAAAAAATGAGGCTATCATATCAGTTATAATCAATCATATGGAAAAGTAACAATATTATGTTATGTGGATTATTAAAAAAAATGAATAGATTTAACTTATTTTTGATTGATTTCTCCATAAATCGTTTTTTGCACATAGGTGTAATAACTTTATAAATTCCACACATCAAACGACTATCGTTTAAATGATTTTTGGTGGCATGTGTCTTTTTGAAAATTATATATGATTATCCCTATTAACGGTGGCAATGCAATCATTACCTCTCACCCGAAAATACCTGCACTCATTATTTTCGCCTACACTGACGGTCGAGGACGACCTCTACATTAATGAGGGGGATGCTCGGCACACTTCCCGAATATCTGTAATGATTTCAATAAATACAAAACCCACGTCTTTATACATTCATTGTTACTGATATTTTCCATTTCTGACATCTGCTTCTCCAAAGCTGGTCTAATCGAATTTGTAAAATAGGAATGATAGTCATTCTTTCTTTCTCACAGAAATATGGGTGGCAGAAGTGTGCGTAGAGAGCCAACATTACTCCAAATTATAGAACAGGCAAGAGAAATCCTACACCACCTAGGGTGGACAGAGTACTTCAACCACTTGCAAGGTTATGACACAAATGTCACACTCGAATTCTTTCAAAACCTGCAAGGAGAAATCTCTACAATGCAAGGCATACAAATTTCTGTTACTCCGGAAATTGTAGAAGAAGTCATAGGCCTCCCTACCACAAGCATTCAATGGATAGGGAAATACACGAAGCTGAGGGAAGCCGTGGAATATTTCACATAACTGAGGGAAGAGTTAGACAAAAAAGGAAAGGGACTTAATCCCAGCACCCTTAGTGAACCGTGGAAGGAATTGGCAGGGATAGTTCAGTGCTACATCACCTGCGATGGACGGTACAATGTAATTCGACCACACCATCTCAAACTGCTGGCAGCCCTGAAGCAATGGTTAGTACTTAATTTACCTTTCTTCCTGCATAGCATACTACATGAAGTTGCCTTGAGGACACAAAAGTCCAAGGATCCTGTTACTGTCATTAGCCACCATAGATTAGTAAAACTAATAGTGGATAAAGCATTGAGTCAAACTCATTTGACTTGGGAGAATTTGATTGAGGCCAATAGACCTCCATAACTGGAGCAGGCCACCACCACCCAAATAGAAATTTTACCACCTTAGATTGAAGTTGAAACAAAACCTTTTCAAATCATTGAGGCCAATAGACCTCCACAATTGGAACATGTGACCACCACCCAAAGAGAAATTTCACCACCTCAAACCGAAATTGAAGCAGAACCTGTTCAATTAGAGCAGGCAACCACCACCCAAAGAGAAATTTCACCACCTCCAACCAAAATTGAAGCAGAACCTACTCAAATTACTGAGGCCCAGACCTCACAGACATAGGCAGTAACAAAAATAAATAAGAGAACAATGTTTTGTCTTAGATCCCCCCCTAGGACAAGGAAGAGAAGAAAACAAATCTAGGAAACAACTAAAGCAGTTCAGGATGCAACAGAGCACCCTGAAGAACTTCAGAATGTCATGGAACAACCTTTACAGGAAAGTGTTCAAGACATTGACCAAGCAGGGCAGACAACACAAAAGGATAATTAGGGAGACACCCAACTTGCATCAAAGCACCTGACAAAACACTTTTTTAAGAGTTATGTGATAGAAATGGCTCAAGTTTTGGGGAGCTTAGGAACCTCAACTGACAAAGGTAAAAATAATATGGAAAAAGACCTAGAATCAAGCTCCTCTTCAAAACCTGTTGAAGACTTTCGTGACACTGAAATGTCCTTTCCAGATGACACAGCACAGGAGGAATTTATTTTTAAAGAAAGAAACCCCCTTGAACAAACAAAGCACTTGGAAGAAACAGAGGGACAACCCTCTGCTGACCGAAATGAAGAAGACCTCGAGATCCCCCATAGACAAAAATAAGCCAAAAACTAGAAACAAATTAGGAAATTAAAGAAAGAAAACAAATTGCTGAAGAAGAAGGCTAAGAGGGATGTGAGATTAAAGCAGAAAGTGGGAAATCTCAAGGAGATTATCAAGGAATTGAGGAAACAGTTGGAACTAGCAGACAAGATACACAGGAGAAAGAACACCAAAAAGGGCAGAATGCAAGGAAGAAACCCTCTTCCTAAGAAATCATCTAGTACAACTTCTATAGGAATACAGACAGATCCTGAGGAATTAATGGTAGAAGAAACAACAGTTCAGGATGAAGATGTAATTCCTGTAGAAACAAAAGAGATGGCTGATACTGAGATACAGACAAATACTCTAATTTTAGAGGAAACAAACTCAACTTTTTGAGCAAAATGCTACTATTAGAATAATGGAAGAAGAACTACTATAGTCACAACAAACCCTGACTCAAAACAGAGGTGAATTACTGACGATAACAAAGCAGTTTCAGGAACATAGTACTATCATGAATAGTCCAATATACAAAAAGTATGCGAAGATATGGCTTGGCTGCAAATTATATACAACTAAAAGACAATGATCAAAATAAAGGAGAAACTATCTATATTGATGGAAGGCCAAAAGCAATGGGGAATATTGCATAAATAGTACATGAACCGTGACCACAAATAAGCGACCCAATTGCGTATTTGAGGGGCGTGAAGGAAACCGTGTATTCATATGTGCAATAAAATCAATAGCTGCAAGGGAAGAGTTATTGATTGATTACAATTTGAAAGCAATAGATACATATGTTGCTATTATGGGAGAGACACATATACTAATTACCCAAATTGTAAGCAACGACTCTTATATTTTATGATTTTCATTATGTTCTTTATGGTGTTAATCCATTTGGAGAGCTTCAACCTCTATACTTAGTGTGGCTTATTTTTTTTTATCAACAATAACATTCCTCCTTGGATGTCAATAAAGAGGGAGGATTTCTCATACATTTGAATTTATTTCTCATGATAATGATCACGGTTCTAATTTTACTGTAATGTGGCAGGATGATCGTGGTAAATCAAAAGCAACCTTAGAACATGTAAACAAACAACAATTTTTGAATTTCATTTAATGTGCATTTTATCTCTGTGGCGATCAATTATTTTATTTGTTTACATAACTGAATTATCATTTATTTTGTTGAATATGTAGTCGGCGGGTCATGATGCTGATGATGATTTTGTCGGCAAAAGGGATTTGTATGAATCCACCAACCCTATGGTTTTAATTAGAAAAAAGATCAATAAATAAAACAAGGAGCTAACTCACTTGTTAAATATTCTAGATCAAACTCTTGAGGTCGAAGTAAGGATCAAAGAAGTTATGACAAGGCTTAAGACATATAAGGTAATAACCATAATTTCAAGTGGTTTTATTTTTATGTCATAAGATCAATTATGAAAGCTTGATTTTTAACTTTTACATTATCTAAATGAAAAAAATGTTTTCTTTCTTATATAGATATTTTTGGATCCTATTGACCTCGACATGCATGGTGTTGGTAGTAGTGGAAATGCACATATGCCATAGGGTCCCAATGCAGGCTATCGTAAAGCTGCCAGGATGAAACTATTCATATCTCCACCTTACACACCATTAGGTGGGAGACATGACACACACATCTAGGAAACGACCACATAGGTAGGCTCTGGAGGTGGTGAAGGAGATGAGGCTGATGATTTAACCAACTATATGGTTGATTTTCCGAAAGAAAGATGTGTGACCAACACAAGGACCCTTAAGGGCACATTTATTGTCAACAAGGAAGGGATTCCACTAAAAAGGCCCTAGGTAATTTTTAAAATTTTAATTGTTTCATGTTCTCTATGTAGACAAATATAAATCATCTAAATTATTATTTTTAAATTAATAATCATATAATATTTTTGCGTGTAGGGAATAACGATTTTTATAGGTCCTTAGAGAATAAGGCGTTGCTGAATTTTGGGACCACCATACAGGAGAGGTGGAATTCCCAAAATTCCAACCTCAAAAAAGAATTGATGGATTATCTTGAAAGCCTTTTTGGTGTAGACACATTTGATAAGACCTTGGCCACCGCCGCAGCTGGCCAATATTTAAAATATACACGAGAAACATATAGGAAGAAATTGAAACAAAATTATTGGTATGAATGTCCTTTGACGATTCTAGAGAGGGAATGGAAGGCCCTCATTGAGGATGCAAAAGAGAAGAAATTGACAGATGAAGGAAAAACACCCTTTGGTCCTAGAAGGTAAATTACAATTTCAATTCAGTACCTTCAATTTTTTTTAGATGTAAATAAAATTGTGGTATATATTAACATACTTGAAATTTTTGATGATAGGTTGACTGACATGTCAAATGAAACACAATCAAGGCTTGCCAAATGTGGCCAACACAGGCTAGGCCAGGGCGACTACTTGAAGTTGTAGTCACGAATTGTAAGTACCTAAATATCTTATTTGTATCACCTTACAAATTTTAGGTAATTGCAACGAATAACATTAAAAATGCATACTCTTATGCAATGTAGGGTGACGAATTTGGTACTGAAACCATAGAGGAAGACCTTAATATTGGTTACAAGTACGACTATAAAGCTGTAGTTGAACACTGAAAAATATTGGGGCAATTACCAAGCACCCCTTTGCAGGATAAGGTAAATATAATTCAATCCACATTAACCTTTATTATTAATATACTACAATCATGTTGGATATCATCGATAAATTTAATGTTTTACAACTTTGTTTTAATCAGGGGAGCAACACTGTCAACGAATGCACTAGTATAGGAGAGCGGTGCATTGATAGCAGTTTGCAACCAGAATATGGTTCTCCCATGTAGTCCCAATATTCCATGGGGGTGAAGCCTCATGATGGTGCTACGACCGATCTGGCACATGATGGTAATATGGCTATATTTTAATCATATACTTAATAATCTCGTAGTTATACTTTTTGTACTTCTATTTTTTTTTTTACTTATACATTTATGATTGTCCTTATAAAATTTGTGGTCTCAATGGCAGATAATGTTGTACTTGAGGGTCATACAGTTGAAGAGGAGCACACGGGGACAACCATTCCAATGGTGTCGACCAGTGCACTAGGTAAATAATGACATTATAGGTGTTTTTTTAATATTACTGAACTAGTTCAATGATATTTAAAAACTGGACATATTACCCTGTGAGTACCCCATGACTAGACATGCTCTGCATGAGAGGACACAATCACAATCAGATTTTGAAGAGATAGTTCCTAAGCATAGTTCTTAGTTGTATGACATAGATATTGATGAAATGCTTAGGAGCTATAGAACTAAGAAGAAGAGGCTGGCTAAAAGTACTAAATGATGATGTACATGAACATTTTAATAACTATTTAATATAAAATCTATTTTCTATGAAATACTTTTTTTTACTTGTTGGATTTCCAAAATGCCATTCTTTTACCAACCTTTTACTTCACTTTTCACCATATTTCGCTTTTCTGCAACCTACATTAAGACCATTTTCATGATTACATATGAGTTTAGACCTATTATTTTCCAAAGCATTAATTTTAGTATTTTGAGTGAGTTTATTATTAAATATTGGAAAAATAACATGTTTTCACTTCTATATCAAAGTGGGATGAGTTCTATGATGTTTACAGGTATATTTTAATACTCCAACCAAGTCATATGATGGAATAGAATAAAGCCTCTTTTCACATCAATTTCCATTCTCTAGTTTTTAGATGTAAAGTGCTTTAGTGTAGTGTATGATGTTATGGAATCAATGAAACATTTTATTTCATTGTAAACAATTGTGAATATTGGTATGTATATATGTTTGTTTTTGCTGTAAATATTTCAATAGATTTATATGCTAGGTATTGGGGAATTGATAGTGATGCGGGGAGGGGCCATAAGAGCTTCTGCCTTCACGTGGTTGGTTCTGTTCAGTAGATAATAATTTATTGGAGCTATTTAATCTTGGAACAAACCTCCCTCGATCCAACGGAGCAACAACAAAGTCAATGATGATTTCATTGCTGCTACTTCAAATCAAGGGAGGCAGTTTGATCAAATATTAGACGCGCGACTCCAATAAATTATTCTCGAAACCAAGAGGATCTCATTCAGGTATGTTCTGACACTCTCGTAAAAATGCATCTTAGAGTAAATAATGCGCGACAAATATGACTTGTATTGATTTTTTAGATATTTATGGAGGTTGAATGATTTTGATTTTGGCAGGTACTTTAAGATCTTTCTTCGTCAATTGAGGTAAGAACAAGACTAACAAAGGGTCATACAACTGAAGAGAAACACGCGGGGGAAACCATTCCTACTGTACTGCCAACCATTTCATCAGATCATGTGTGATTGCTCCTTTCAACATAGTTTATATAGCCATCAATTCTAGTTATGTTTAATGTTTATGAATTGTTATGTGATTATTTATTAATGTAGGGTTTTCTATGTGATAATTTATTGATATATATCGTCTATTTAGTACTTGTCACGTTCTCGCCTTGCATCCAGTAATGGTAGATACAAGTCCATTTATATTGAGTGAAATAAACCTTGGAATCCTGTAGGGATTGATGAAGTGTTAGTTCATGCATCTACTGCTAGGGGTCCTCCTAGAATAAGGCCAAATGAACTGAGGAAAATTTCCATAAATAATGTTGTTGTACTATGCCTCCTTTTTTCTAGGCATTGTTCCAGATCATGGAGCATGTACTGTTACCATCCATCCTAATATAAATATCATCTTCTATTATGTTTGTTTCATATTTGTCTTGTCATATCCGTTCCCATAGTTCATTTTTACCTTTGAGTCATCTCATGAATACAAAAACTTATTAGTGATCTATTTTGAGCCATAAAATAAAGGACTTTCATTTGACGAACTTCTACAAATTTTCTCAAATTTGTTTCTAGATCACTTTAGGCTTATTTATTGGGCTTAGTTAAGTGAAAACAACTTGTTGTTCATGTTTTCTTACTTGCTTCCCAAAATTTCCAACAATAATAAATAATTGGGTTTTAGGTTTCATGACAACCTTCTTCTATTATATAAGGTGTCACGAGTGAAATCATTTTGGGCTTCCACTTAAACCTGTATTTCTCCTTTTGTGAACCAATTTTTGAAAACAAAAGAATATCGGGTGATCCTTGAATGATGATCATTAAAACCCAAAACGTGCTTCAACGATACAATTTTCCTCCTTTACGCAAAGTCATCCCGAGATGATAAGTCTCTATATGAACACAAAGAGATAAAAATGAATAAGATCATGGGGAAATACACCCTTTGAGAGGTGAGGATGCACAAGGGAAGGTTGTGTAAATTTTTGAATGGCCATAGAGCCATGAGATGCATTTTAACATGAGATTGTTGAAATCAAGGTTGAGTAAGCATTCAAAGCTAGTTTTCTTATTTGGATTTCTAGGGTAAAATCTCTATGTTTATTGTAATTTTAGAGCTATGTGATTAATTTAATTCTATGGAGCTATATGAATGTATATCTCTTGTGTGATCCCTTTGCATACACTACTTACTACAACACTTGCAATTCACCATTTTGGTTAACCCACAATTATTCTGGTCAATTGGTGTGAGAACTTCTCATTCATTTCGGTTAATTGTTGTTAAAAATCACCTCTTGTTAATTTTGTTGATAGTTACAATAGTCAAAGGACCCATTCCATCCATTTAATTGGGTTCATGAGATCAATGGCCATAATGGTATAGTTGTTTCAAATCCCCAACCAAATTTCCATTCTTAGTTCCTTGTAATCAACCATTATTTTCCTCTTACCAGACCATTGGAAAATTAATACAATCATACGTTGAAATGGATAGAGACTTATTTTTGGAAAGTGAATGAGCCACCTATGTTCCCAATCATCCCTTTTAAGAGCATCTTCGAAGAGCTAGTTAGTATTTGGGCCATACACCCTACTCCAACCATTCCAGTTTGGTCATAGCCACTCTTTCTACAACATTTTGTGTGAGTTACAACAACCAACAAATAACATTGATGTAATTCATAGGTAGCAATGCTCTTTTCCATTGACACATTGAGCTTGTTATGTAGTAGAGTAAATGCACTCCCTTGTTTAATTGATCTTCCTTTTATTTGTTTGCCTTATCTATGTGAACGAGGGAGGAATGAAAATGGTTTATGCATAATAGAGATTCAAACAAATTACTGAGACTTAAGTGAATGGGCATGCCAATGCCGAACTAAGGTTTAGAGAAACATAAACTCATACTATTTTCCTTGATTCCACACCCCAGTTAGCTGCACACACCATTAAATTGGACAACCATACATGATGTCTAGGTTAAGAAAATGTTCAAGTGAGCCATTGTTGATGGGAGGATATACAAGGAGCAATAGTAGGAAGTGTTGGATCATTTTACTCTTTAGCATAAACACTTTGTCATAGGTCAAATGGGACATTTAAATTGTTGTTTTGTATTGGAGTATATGTGAAATTGTATCTTGCTAGGTAGTTCTCACATCGAGGAAAACATTCTATTGTTTTTAATATTGGAAAGTGTTACACAAATTTAATTTTTGGTCTACATTTATATGTAAATATATATGCTAAGTGCTGGAAATGTTGTCACTTATTATCATGGGAATGTGAATGTTTAGTGGTAGTTGGATTACAATGCTTGACAATTTTTGCACAAACAAATTTGTTGTTGATTTACAACCACACAATGGGTTGGCTCTTTATTGGGAACTCATCCAGACCTACACATACCAATAGAATATTTTGGAACCAGTTGTAAACCAAGAACCAGATTGGTTTCTCCATTGTAGAGATTTTATTGACCTCGATCATTAACAACTAAGAAACTAACTTAGATTCTTGATTTGTATTTCTTTGTTACCTAGTCGTTGTGTGCATGATACACCAAGAAAAAAATATTCATAATCCACTTAGGATAGAGATATCTACATAATTCCGAGAACACATAATTTTTTTTTTTAATTCTGCAAAGCATCCATGTTGGTGAAGCATGTGTACTGTAAGTCCCATGTTTACAGATCACAAACATGAATGTTTCTTCTTGCAATGTGTGAGGCTTCAAATCTCTAGTTTCACAACATGAACTTAGGATGGTTTTGGAAAAATTAGAGAATCATAGCTTATACATATTAAATTGTGATAGTGAGGTAGGTACACAAAATCATATCCATTCCTAGAAAAGGCAAGACATGGGTGGAGATAAGTTAATGTTATGTAACAAATGAAGAAAAGGGAATATGAAGAAGAACTAGGAAACCTAAATAGTATTGTCAAGCATTCAAATTTCCAAGACTAAACATTAGGAACCCCTCAGTTATTCTACCTCCATTTCATGATGCAAACTTGTCATGTCAAATACTAACAATCCATGCTAGAAATAAACCAATAGACTTGTGTAAGGAAGTAAAATATGAAACATTGTTTGAGGTCTTGTTAGTTGTACAAATATCTTTTGGGTAGCTATGCAATGAGTGCAATGCACTTAAATTGGTTAAGGAAAATGGGAGAATACTAAGCAGTAATTCCATATGCATAACCAAGAAAACTAATAGCTAAACTTGAAGCTTAATTAACAACAAAAAAAGGTCAAACACCTTACTAAAAGACCTATTGGATCTAAAAATTCAATCAAAAGAGTAGAACGATAAGAAAAACTTTGGATTTTATGTTTTACGATTTTGTTTGTTTTTTGTTTTGTTATGTACAAGACAAGAAAATGTCTGCACTTTCATGGAGGGTGCCATTTACAATTTTGAAAGGTTTGTTTCTTGTACATGCAAAATGAATTCCGATCCTAACTATGAGATGAACTTCAACATGAAGAAAAGGTACTAGAAAGCCTATACTAGTAGTTAGGCTCAAACAATTATCTAGGGTATAAAACATTTCAATAAACCATTTTAATAGGACGATACTTGCTATCCTAAAAATATCAAAATGGTTGAGCCAATAATCCCAAATTCTGTGATGAAGGATGAGATTGGAAATCAAATATCCTCCCCACTTTTTAGAAGAAATGGAAGACAACATAAACATCGTTGTTATCCTTAAATGAAACCTCATTATTCTTATTGGTATAAGATGGAAGATAAGTAGTATGGCTATCTATCTCAATTAGAATAACATGGTTAGAGAATCTCCTCTCTTTAGTGCAAGGCTTAAGATAACCATCATAATCTAGAGGAGAACTTAGGTCAAAGGGAGTGAGTTTTTGGGTTATGATGGGGTTGAAAAAATTAGAGCTTCCACCGAAATGATCTTAAGCTAAAAAACACTTTCCTTAACATCCTCCTTGTACAAAAAGGTATCAAGATGTATTGAATTAGCTAATGAGAAGTGTGAACCAGTCTTTAGCAAACTATATTTGGGGGAAACCCAAAGTTGATTAGATCCATCATTGTGAACTTTAGGCATCTTCTCACTTTATTATGGGAAGAAAATGTCATCCAAATGGTAGGTTCCTAAGGGATCATCATAAATAAAATCATGATGACCAATTTCATAAGAGTCCAAAACTTTTTTTGGACTACCATGAGTAATTACCTAAGAGTATTTATCATATTTAGGACAAGGTTGATTATAAAACTATGATACCTTATGGTTATATTTGTTAGCAAGGAGATCATGATTAGGTTTCCGATTTTTAGGCTCATATTAATTAGACAAAATTAGGCTTCCAAATCGATCATGCTCGAAAAAATTATCTGTCATATCATGAAACTGAAAGTTGCCAGTGTTTACATCGAGATCTAGATTTATCTTTATATGGTGGAATTTTTTTGTATTTGAAATACTATTGGGAAGATAATTTTGTGAGTTATTTCCATCGTTGAATGTTTGGATTTTTTCTGGTCAAAGAGAGAGGTTTTAAAGGAATGTGTCTAAAGTTGGACTATTACAAGGCCTATGACAAGTTGGAGTGGAAATTGATTCTCCACATGCTTGAGTGGATATGATTTGGGTCAAACTTCATATATTATGTGAATATTCTCTTTTCCAATGCTTTGGTTATTGTGTGTGTTAATATATCACTTACTTGTCTTATTCCTCTTATTAGATCAATGACGCAGGGCTACCCTATAGCCCCTGATTTATATGTTCTCACATATGATGCCTTGGGTTATCTATTATAAAAGGTAGTTTACCAAGGTAAAGTTACTGGCCTTCCCTAGTAATATTTAATCAACTCCCACTATGCTTATGAACACCTTTTGTAAAGCTTCTAAAGAGATACTATAAGAGGAGAAAACCTCTATGATACTTATTGGATTAAATGATCACCCAGGGTGGATTCCTTCCCAATGGAAATGGGTTCAAAGGGGTAAATCACCAAGTATCTTGGTATTCTATTTAGCATTGACATGACTCTAAATCAGATATGAAACTGGGTTATTAATAAGCTTACAGTCAAACTTGAATACTATAATAGTCAAGACCTTTCCTTAGCAACCAAAATCCAAGTGGGGGACAAGATTTTCAATTTAATGCATATATATTATTTGTCTCTTTGGCTTCCCAACCAACAGGGCTACAATAAAAATCTATCTTAAAAGATTTATTTTGGGTGAATAATAGAGGGGAAAAAGGTCTACCTATGGTCAAGTGGTTGGTTTTCACTAGGAAAACACAAGATGGAGGACTTAACATTCCTCATTTGGCGACTTAAGGCCTTACCTTGGTAGCAAAGTGGTTTCTTAAGGCCACATAGGGAAATGACTTATGGAAATAGATCATAAGGGACAAACTTGGAAATCCTTTAATGAAAGGATATAAAGTGCCTAATATTTTCTTTGAAAATGTCCTTGTGGTTGTACATTTAAAAAAAAATCCATGGCAGCTTCATTCTTAAAATCCTCCAGAGGGCTTGGAAACAAATAGTCACAACACTTCATTGGAAGCCTCAGGATTCCCAAGTTGGAACCAACATCAATGCTTATAAATTATGGTGGTCTCTATTGGTTATCTACTCTCCTTTACCGTCTAATTTATTGACCCAGGGTTCATGTCTTTCGGGTTTCCAACAAAGCCTCTAAAACTATTGGCCCTCCTGGTAAACCAGAAGGCAACATAGTACAAAGAGTGCACTGCACAGTCTCACCTGAGATAACTTTAAATGGGTGTCTATAAGACTCAGGTGTTTACAGCCTAGGACTGAGTAGGAGATAGGGGTTTATTATTCAGAGCCATGTACTACAAATTGGGATTGCAATCTACTATTACTCACGAGCGTGAATCTATCTTTCACAGTTTATTTCTTGAACAACACAATTGTATTCCATAACAATGTATTAACTCATTCATTAAGCATAACAATTAACTACTGAAAGCAAACAAAGATATACATGCATTCATCACATTACACATATATTACCATGGTTCACCCCCTCCTAGGCTACGTCCACAAAGATTTGGCTATTGGCTCTTTTATTATGGTAGTTCTGCATCTCCAGCACTGCGCGTTTACAATTCTCCTCAAAATGGGAAAGATCTGTATGAGGTGAACTAGATCGCACCAGGATCCACAACCTACAATCTAATCCTCAGATCTTCCTTCACTCCTCTATTCTTATCTCAACAACTTACAAAAATGGTTCATAAAAGTAATACATAATGCATCAACTCATACATAACTACGATGGAACAATATAAAAGCTGAACTACTACAAAAAGCAAATCAACCTCTGTATGATACCTGCGTGTCTAAATCCAAACTCTCTATGATACCTCCGTATCTATATTTATATATATCGATCTCTTCAGCCATTTACAATGTATTTACCAAAACCCTAACCCTACTGACATTAGGTCTTCTTCCCATGCACGCATGCTATTTGTTAGCTCCCAAAATGAACCCGTCCCTTTGGTCGCATTTTGTGGTGGATAGCGTGGCTATTGGTAGTTTTCTCAAATTAGTTTTGAGTTTTTCTAGCTGCAAAACTTAGGTTTTGATTTTTGTCTTAGAAATAAGACGACTCATAGATGTCTTCTTTTTAAAATTTTCATAAAATGATTTCAATAGCTAACGTGTGTTTAAAACATGAGTGTTAGATGGTGAAAGTGGTGACTTTCAACAGCTAAGGAGCATCTATCATAGGTCTGTGCGCTGGTGAAAGTGTTGATTTTCAAAACATCCAAAGAACCATTGTCGCGGGTCGTGCACTGGTGAAAGTGAAGACTTTCAACAGCTAAGGAACAGTTCTCACGGGGTGGCGCGTTGGTGAAAGCAGTAAGTCTCAACAACTAAGGGACATTTTCCACAGGATTGTGCATTGGTGAAAGTGGATTGTGCGCTGGTGAAAGCGGTAAGTTTCAATAGCTAAGGGGCGTTTTCCATGGGCCGTTAGCTGAAGAAAGCGGGAATCATGTGCATTTATCCACGTTTCAAAAATAAAATCATGATGCGATCAACTCACATCATTCCATCAAGAAAGACGCACTGATAAAAGTGGATAATCATGAAAACTTGAGTTCCACGTCCAAGTCGGATTACAAATCGGATCCGGTTCAGAAAATCATGCTCCAAAATCATGGCGTCGGGGATGGCAAGTTCAAATTCATTAGTGCAGGTACAGAAGCTGTACTGTCGGGTTGAAAACACCAAATTAGATCATTGCTTCCCTATCACGCATCGCTCACAAATGTTGGTTAAGTTTCAAATGTTAAAAAACAGAGCTGACTCCCGAGTGCTTTCAACAGCGCAAGACCTCGGCCCAAAAATCAGTTTCCTATGTTGTGTATGTAGAATCGTTTGGGATTTTGGGTGATAGAATGGTGAGGAGATGCAGTGGTTCTCTACTCAAAAAAGAGTTGGACAACCTATCTTTCCTACAAACGCATCCAGAAGTACATAAACACTTCTCCAATGGAGGTTGTATCGAATTTGTTGAAAGGTTGCATAACGGTTGTCACCAGTCGACAGCAGAGGCTTTTGCCAAAACTTTTGATGGGAACAAGGCTTGTGTTGGGTCCTTGGAAATCATAGTAGATGAAGTTGCCATTGCTGCAGCAACCAGCCTACCAAGATCGGGCTAGAGTTGGTTCAAAACCACTGCCACCAAAAACTTGAATTTCAGAGCTTATTTAAAGGAAGAGTTCAAGCACAATGCATGGAAGAAAAGCATGCTGATTTCATGTCTAGAAGAGGAGTGGAAAGAACTGTTTAAGGGAGTCCAACTGTACATAACCTCATAGGGCAGGTATGGAAAACTCATGATGTATCATTTCAATCTTCTAGACCATTTCACCGGTAAAACCCTCCTCAATTTACGTTTTTTCCTACATAAGAGTTTAACTAAGGTTTGTAAGAAGATTAGGGCTCAACCCATGAGCATGAAGAATACTCCGTGCCACTTTGGCCTTATCAAATTGACCATTCTGGAGGAATTAAAACAACAGGGAAGGAGATGACATCATTTTCTATTCTAGGAGGGCTTTAAAACACAGACTCATCCCGTAAATGAACAGGGGAAAGGTTCAAAGAAATAGTTGACTCCTCAAAGCAGTTTGACGAAGAGGAGGACCCTTCCAGGACCTCCAAAAGATAGAATATCTGGAGTAAAATCCCACAGGTCAAAGAAAAGGTTAAACTTTGAAACCACTACAGAGCAGCCCACAGAGTAGCCTACATAAAAGAGAACAAACCTATTAAACCTGCCCTACACAGACTCAGAACGAGAGCAAAAAGATGAGAGCCCTGTCACCAAGAGTCCTAAGTAGTCAACTGAGTTTTCATAGAATTATGAGACCTTCACTCATACAGAGGAAGGAGAAACATCAAAAAGCTCTAAGTCAAAGAAATCTTAGAAAATCAAGAATATGAAAGAGGTAATCGATCAACAAGAGGTTTTGGAATGGGTAATCAAAGAAAGGTATAATAAGTTGTCTGATAACTTCACAAAAACCAACGCTGCGTTTGAGAGACTGGCTCGGGAAAGTGTTAAAGAGAAGAAAAGAAAGTAGAAACTCACCAAAGATTACAATAGTCTATGGTGGCTTGCCAAACGCCTTAAAAGGCAGATAAGAAAATTGAAACAAAAACAAAGGAAAAAATCCCATCCAGATTTGAAGGTACTTGCTCAAGTGGCTATTAACATGCAATGGGAGAAATCAGAAACACATTGAGTTTTGATGGAATCACAATTTTGAAGGTGAAAACTCGTTTTGGGTGCAGTCAGGGCTTTCACTAGTGCAAAGTGATATTTTATGACCTGTTAGCTGGTGAAAGGCAGAGCTTTCACCAGCTAACCAACAAAATATAAAACGAGTTAGCTTTTGAAAGCAGGAAAGGAATTTTTGGAAGCCCAGGGCAGAACAAGTCATTTCTCACAGGTTATGAAGGAGTTCTAGAGTATCAAGGGAATGAAAATTGCTTGCAAAGGATTCAACATTAGAGATTTGAGGGAATTTTGGAAACCACATGTAAAACAAACTTCCTCAAATATCGACCATGAATGTTGGAGAAATCCAACTGTCAATATAGGTGTTTTTCCACGTTGCATCACATCAGATATTCCAGGAGCTGAAGGATGAAGATGGTGAATTTTTGAGATTGAAGACAATTCAAGTGCTAAGTTTAGTTGTTAAGTCTTTATTTTCAAGTTGGTTAATTAGATTTGAATTGATTTTATTAAATACAGATCCATGTTTTTAGGATCTCTAAAACTGATTGTAAGAGGCTATAAATGCCTATTTTTGATATGAGACAAGGGTTAAAACTGGAAGATATTTTATGTTACTGTATAGACTCTTTTTGCAGAAATAAAGTTCAGTTTCCTTTCGTTTTCAATATCAGAATTGTCCATCTTTCATTTTCTGTACTTTGTTTCAGTTTATTTGAGTTCATGAAGATTGTTATCTCTTTATTGAGCTCATAGAATTGAAATTAAAGGATTTCTCTCTGTCTTGTATTAAGCCCTACATTCACTTGTATTGGCAATCAAGAATAGTGTTCTCCATCCTCTCTTTCAATTACTTGATCTGATTATTGTTTCCTGAAAGCAMTRTATCWTTAGATGTGTGATGAGTTGTTYCTTACATAAATCATTAAAGACCCCATTGTCCCAAACACATAAAAACCATTATTTCTAAGTTACCAAGCATCCTTAGCCTACAACCCTAAGGAGTTTCTTGGAGTGATAAAAAATTGGTGCCGTTGCTAGGGAGATGAAATTCAAGCTCTGCTCTCCTGGGATACGACACAGAGATGATCTTTGATGATAGACAAAGATTAGACATTTTCAGTTGGTTGTAATCATCTATCTGGAGACTCCACAAGTTCATCCTGGCTCCTAAGAGGATCAGTACTAGGGCGAATCCTCAAGAATCACCGATCACACCAGTGTCCAATCCAGAAT
>JZKD02S0176365.1:193287-226791 GCA_000966675.3 Picea glauca
CTGCAGCAACCAACCTACCAAGATCGGGCCAGAGTTGGTTCAAAACCACTGCCACCAAAAACTTGAATTTCAGAGCTTATTTAAAGGAAGAGTTCAAGCACAATGCATGGAAGAAAAGCATGCCAGTTTCATGTCTAGAAGAGGAGTGGCAAGAACTGTTTAAGGGAATCCAACTCTACATAACCTCGGAGGGCAGGTATGGCAAAATCATGATGTATCATTTCAAGATTCTAGACCATTTCATCGGTAAGACCCTCCTCAATTTACCTTTTTTCCTACATAAGAGTTTAACTAAGGTTTGCAAGAAGATCAGGGCTCAACCCCTGATCATGAAGAATACTCTGTGCCACTTTGTCCTTATCAAATTGACCATTCTGAAGGAATTAAAATAGCATGGAAGGAGCTGGCAACATTTTCTATTCTGGGAGGGCTTTGAAAGACAGACTCAGCCCGTAAATGAACAGGGGAAAGGTTCAAAGAAACAGTTGACTCCTCAAAGAAGTTCGAGGAAGAGGAGGACCCTGCCAGGACCTCCAGAAGATAGAATATCTGGAGTAAAATCCCACAGGTCAAAGAAAAGGTTAAAATTTGAAACCACTATAGAGCAGCCCACAGAGCAGCCTACAGAAAAGAGAACAAACCTATTAAACCTGCCCTACACAGACTCAGAACCAGAGCAACAAGATGAGAGCCCTGTCACCAAGAGTCCTTAGCAGTCAACTGAGTTTTCACAGAATTATGAGACCTTCACTCATACAGAGGAAGGAGATAAATCAAAAAGCTCTAAGTCAAAGAAATCTTATAAAATCAAGCATTTGAAAGAGGTAATCACTCAACAAGAGGTTTTGGAATGGGTAATCAAAGAAAGGTATAAGAAGTTGTCTGATAAGTTCGCAACAACCAATGCTACATTTGAGAGACTGGCTCAGGAAAGTGTTAAAGAGAAGAAAAGAAAGCAGAAACTCACCAAAGATTACAATAGTCTATGGTGGCTTGCCAAATGCCTTAAAAGGTAGATAAGAAGATTGAAACAAAAACAAAGGCAAAAATCCCATCCAGATTTGAAGGTACTTGCTCAAGTGGCTATTAACATGCAAGGGGAGAAATCAGAAACACATTGAGTTTTGATGGAATCACAATTTTGAAGGTGAAAACTCGTTTTGGGTGCAGTCGGGGCTTTCACCAGCACAAAGCGATATTTTATGACTCGTTAGCTGGTGAAAGGAAGCACTTTCACCATCTAACCAGCGAAATATAAAACGAGTTAGCTGTTGAAAGCAGGAAAGGCATTTTTGGAAGCCCAGGGCAGAACAGGTCATTTATCACAGGTTATGAAGGAGTTCCAGAGTATCAAGGGAATGAAAATTTCTTGCAAAGGATTCAACATCAGAGATTTGAGGGAATTTTGGAAACCACATGTAAAACAGACTTCCTCAAATATCGACCATGAACGTTGGAGAAATCCAACTGTCAAGATAGGTGTTTTTCCACATTGCATCACATCACAGATTCCAGGAGCTGAAGGATGCAGATGGCGAATTTTTGAGATTGAATACAATTCAAGTGCTAAGTTTAGTTGTTAAGTCTTTATTTTCAAGTTGTTTAATTAGATTTGAATTGCTTTTATTAAATACAGATCCATGTTTTTAGGATCTGTAAAACCGATTGTAAGAGGCTATAAATGCCTATTTTTGATATGAGACAAGGGTTCAAACTGGGAGATATTTTATGTTACTGTATAGACTCTTTTTGCAGAAATAAAGTTCAGTTTCCTTTCGTTTTCAATATCATAATTGTCCATCTTTCATTTTCTATACTTTGTTTCAGTTTATTTTAGTTCATGAAGACTGTTATCTCTTTATTGAGCTCATAGACTTGAAATTAAAGGATTTCTCTCTGTCTTGTATTAAGCCCTACATTCACTTGTATTGGCAATCAAGAATAGTGTTCTCCATCCTCTCTTTCAATTACTTGATCCGATTATTGTTTCCTGAAAGCATTGTATATTTAGATGTGTGATGAGTTGTTCCTTACATAAATCATTAAAGACCCCATTGTCCCAAACACATAAAAACCATTATTTCTAAGTTACCAAGCATCCTTAGCCTACAACCCTAAGGAGTTTCTTGGAGTGATAACACTATTCTTCCTCCAACTGTTACTTTCCTCGTGCACGCTTTCTTGCATGCACGTATGCTGTTCTTCCTCCAGTGGTTACTTCAGTTTCTACACACTTTCTTTCCCATGATCCTCCTTCTTTCCCCTTCAGCCTAGTGCCAACAGGCCCCCAACACTGACATGTGACTCGTCCCGAGTCACCTAATCCTTCTGAGCTTCTTCGATCTCCTTGGTGATCGTCCGAAACTTTTCCTTGAGCTCTGCTGCTTTTGTCAGTGCCTGTGCGGTCTTCTCCTTGATGTTGTCTACTACCTGAACTGCCACTTCATCGCTCAGTAGTCCTACACATTCTACCTGGGTCTGTGATATCTATGTTGTATCTCCTTCTGCCTGTGTGATTACTTCTTCTACCCATTCCTGTAATGGCTCTATTTTAGCCTGACGTTCCTGTTTCTGTGTTTGCGCAGTGATAAGTTCTGCATACATATTATTCATCTCCTGTGTCCCTTTGACTCATTCTAGGATTGGTATGGTCTTCTGCTTCTATTTGAATTCTTGGATCACTGCATTGATCCTTTCCTCTTCCTTGTCCCAGTGTTGGAACTGTGGATCCTCCTCCAACCTTGACCAAAGTTGCGCTTCTTTATCGAACAATTCAGTTGCTGTGCTAACCTGCTGTTCTATCTCCTGCAGCTGAGTTGTTTCTTCCTGCTTCCTTTGCTCCTTCACTGTCAGTGGAGTGGTTGGTGTGAGCTATTCGTGGAGATTATCGATCTCCTTCTGATATCGATCAATTGCCTGCGTAATCTGGTCAATCATTCCTACCACTAGGAGTTCATTTCCTTGCGTGATGCTTGGGAGTTTCTCAAAAATTCCTCCCAATCTTCATTCCAGTTCATTCCTGCGTTCTTTTTCCTCCTGAGTTTCGAGCTTGGCCTGCTCACAAAATTTTTCCAGCACCTCCCTCTTCTTTGTTTCTTGCTGTATCTCGACTAGGTTTTTATGTGCATGAGACTGTACCTCATGGTCGATGATAACTTGAAATTTGTGTAGTGCCCTTGATGGCATCCATGCCAAGATTAATTGGATGTGGTACAAATCCTTCAGGGGTGTCTGCCCCATGATTTCCTCCACTCTTTCTTTGGTATGTATTTTTGGTGGCTCTATGCTTTTGCTCCTGCTTGCTGTCTTTGCTTCCCCAAATTTGTTGAGGAGTTGTCCCATTTCTTCCAGCTCTTTTTGCAGTTTATCCCTGTGATGTGTTGCATGATCGAAATATTCTGCTAGGCAATCCTGAACCATTCTGGTGATCATTTCCCCATCATCCTATGTGATCGTATAGTCTAATGATTTTCGTTGTGCCTTTGATTTCTTGCGTGCAACTCCTTCCTATGCGATTGGTCTCTTAGTTCTCCCTGCTTCCTGTGTGTTGGGATTTGGGGCGGTCTCCTTCGCTCCCTTAGACTGTTTTGGTTGTCCTTTGGTTGGATGTGTAGTCTCTTTCTACCCCTTCTAGGTTCCTGTCTTGTTTGGCCCTTCTTCTGCCTAAATCAGCTTGCTGTGGCCCGTCCTTGGTTTCTTGGGCACTGGGATTTCCGAAGGCTGTGTTTCCGCCTGCGTTGCCTCTCCTTATACTATTCTTTCCGGTACTTCCTGGGTGATCACTAGGATCCTCCATTCATTAGGCCATTCACTAGTGACCATGTCGATGTCACCCTTTGTGATACAATAGCACATCTGTAGCCAATATTTATCTAGATCCTCCCTTGGTTGTATCCACATTGTTTGTCTTGTGGCCCGGAAATTGGCGATGTTCGCATATCGCGTGACAACCTCTGGTGTTATTCTCCATGATCAGATGATAGCTTCCTATATGTCCCATAGGTATGCTTCGAATATGATTCCATTCTCGCTCTTATGCCTGGCCTACGACCCAGATCTCAACAATAGGTATCTTTCTCCCGTTGGCTCTGGTCTGGTACAAAAACCTACATACCTAGGTTCTCGCCATCCCATGAAGGCTATTAGGGTAATCAACCATGAGTACTGGAACTATGTACCTAGGTCATGTGCATCCTTCTAGTCTTCTTGAAATAAGTTCAATAGATATGGCGCCTAGCTCATAGAGGTTCCTTCTGTGCACTGAGTTGCAACTACAATGACTCCTGCTGGTACTTCCTCTTTGCGACATTTTCTGAGCAATTTGCAAGCTAAGATATTTGTGCCCAATTGTGTAGCTGCATTGTTGATTTGTTTGATCATGATGCCTCTTGTTCCCCTAGAGGTGCCATATTTCTTCTTCATTTCTTCCGCCAATGCTTTCTCCTTGAATTTGTCATCCAGAATCAATGCGGGATCCATACCTCAGATTGGTAACCATGTGATTTGTGAGATAAGCTCAACAGTTATGGGAACAGGTTTGTCTAGCCATATGTACCCTCCATGTGTGACTGCTAACAACTTCTTGATGCATGCTGTCACATACTGGCATCTGCCAAAATGTGGTAGCTTCAACAAACCTAAGATTCCTATTCTGTCTAGCCCAGCTACCCACTGGTGTGGCTGGATGATCGTTTCTCCAGTTTGGTTTACGACTATGGTTTGCATAAAGAACCTCTGTGAAAGTTTCAGGAACTTGGTTTTGTCTAATACGTCATGGTCAGAATACTTGAGCTTCCCAATGTGACCAAGTAGCTCCGGTTCTACCTGAAATCCAGCTGGTATGTGGGGTAGAACAATTTCTGCTGCAGGTATCTTGTGGGGTGAGCTTGGTATCTGAACTCTGTCTTCCTACTGCGGTGGCTAGTTCAAAGTTCCAATAATTTCTGGTTGTTCCCCCGTAATCCATTCTTGCCAAGCCGATACATCTTTAGCGGTATCCTCTACTGGTTTTCCTGAGATGGTCGTTTGAGACTCATCTAGCTCTACTGCTGCTTTTGGATTCTGTGCCATCCCATTAACTTCTTGGGTTGCGTTGGTGGTCTCTGGCTGCACATCCTTTTGGATTTCTACTTCCTAGTTTTGAGGCTCCTGCGCCGCTGTTGGCATATATTCTTTCATGGCCTCTTCTTGTGGTTGCTAGATTTCTTCCACAATCGGTGTAGAGTTCACCGATATCGTCTTTGGGGATGGGATTTTGTCGTTGTCAATGATCTCCGATTGCTGTTGTTCATTCTCTTCCAACAATCCTCATGACCTAGTTTGAACCCTAGTCGATCTGGCTATCTGGCTTGCTTTTGCTGGCTTCAGTGGTGCCATAGTGGTGATTGTCGAACGTTTGCTGAGTTCGAATAAATTCAGTGAGCTTTGTGGTCTCACTCTGTTCGTTTTGGCTACTATTACTCTATCTCTGTTTTCCTTTCGCGAATAGACTAGTTGCTCCCATGCTCACGTGTTGTATGGGCTTGTCATGAAGCTTGTTAAGGACGTTTCCTCCATTACGTATTTAATGCATCATAATTGTGGGTTCAATGTATCTGCAGCGGTTTCATACTTTCCATTACACTTTCTTTGCTGTCTCCCATTGGCATGTTTAATGTGATGTCCCATCGGTCCTTTCCGTGGTTTAATTCCACTTAGTGCTGTCCTATCATACTGCTTTTGCCAACTTTCCGTTTCCCTCTCATTTTCCCTTTGTATGTAACCGTTGTTCGTGCCTTTTCCAAATTTGTATTTTGAACATCACATGACCTTTCTATCTCTAGCGTGCTGCGTACTTTTTAGTCTTGTTTCCTTTTCTCTCACTCTCTCTCTCTCTCTTTTTTTTTTTCTACTGCGCGGTGGGTGGTCGACTTTCTTTGTACAACTTCCGTTGGATCCCATTGATCATTTCTTTGAGGTTTGAGCCTACTAAATCTCGTAATTGTACAACTCCCAGAAACATAATCATTTGTTGGTTACCTACTCTCCTTTACCGTCTGAGTTATTGACCCAGGGTTCATGTATTTTAGGTTTCCAGCAAAGCCTCTAAAACTATCGACCCTCCTGGTAAACCAAAAAGCAACACAGTACACAGAGTACACTACGCAGTCTCACCCGAGATAGCTTTAAATGGGTGGCTGTAAGACTCAGGTGTTTACAACCTAGGATTGAGTAATATATAGGGGTTTATTATTCAAAGCCATGTACTACAAATTGGGATTGCAATCTACCATTACTCATGGGTGTGCATCTATCTTTCACAGTTTATTTCCCGAACAACACAATCGTATTCCATAACAATGTATTAACTCATTCATTAAGCATAACAATTAAATTCTGAAAGAAAACAAAGATATACATGCATTCATCACATTACAAAGATATTACCGTGGTTCACCCCCTCCTAGGCTATGTCCATAAAGATTTATCTCTTGGATCTTTTATTATGGTAGTTATGCATCTCCAGCGCTGTGTGCTTACAATTCTCCTCATAATGGGTAACATTTGTATGAGGTGAACTAGATCACACCAGGCTCCACAACCTATGATATAATCCTTATATCTTCCTTCTCTCCTCTGTTCTTATCTCAACAACTTACAAAAATGGTTCATAAAAGTAATACATAATGCATCAACTCATACATAACTACAATGGATCAATACAAAAGCTAAACTACTACAAAAAGTGAATCAACCTTTGTATGATACCTACGTGTCTAAATCCAACCTCTCTATGATACTTGCGTATTTGTATTTATATATATCAATCTCTTCATCCATTTACAATGTATTTACCAAAACCCTAACCCTACCGACGTTAGGTCTTCCTCCCATGCATGCATGTTGTTCTTCCTCCAACTGTTACTTTCCTTGTGCACACTTTCTTGCATGCACACGTGTTGTTGTTCCTCCAGATGTTACTTCAATTTCTGCACGCTTTATTTCCCATGATCCTCCTTCTTTCCCTTGCATCCTGGTGCCAACAGTCTCCTTTGACCAAAAATTCCCTCTACCCCTCAAGAATCCAAAGTTGGTTCCCTTTAAAGCGACTTTAAAATAAGGGTATATTCTCTTTTGAAAATTTGTGGGATACCACTTCCAATAATTGGAAACCTTGGTCTCTTATCAAAGATAAATTCCACTTACAAGCATCCTTAAGTTGACCAATAGTCTCTCCCAAGAATGGTTTGGTAAGCTCCATTTTCAACCCTAGGGCTTAAGGCTACAAGACTAGTGTTAGGAAAATGAGTTCCCCCTTGATAGTCCTACTACTGAAAGTTAGTATCATGCTCTTCATGCTTACACTGATGATGACATGTATAATAGGCTGAATAATAGATGGAATATCTCTCTTGACTGGAGAGAGTTATAATCACTCTTCACAGAGCTTAAAACAATCTCTTATCACAACATGATGAAGGTATTTAAATGGGCCATCCTAGAAGGAGGCTTAACCTCTTGTGCAAGACTCAAAAAGTATAATTTAGGGGATGGCAATTGTCCTTTTTTTTTCTGTTAAGGAGAACACACTACACATGCTTTGGTTCTATCATATTGCTCAAGATACTTGGTGTAAAGCTAGATCAAATTTATATGCCTTTATAGTGGCTAATAGTTGGAAGGAAGGGCTTATAGGTCTAGGAATCCCTGTTGATAAGATATTTAGTATGATAATTGTTAATATGATCATATCTTATCACATTTTGAAGATTCAGTGTAAAGTTCTATTTGAAGAAGGGTTCTAAGTTGATGTTGTTGAGATAGTCTCTGATATCATTTCCATGTTCTTATTATAGATGGAAGAAGAGTAAGTCAAAATGATAGGCCTTCTGAAAAAAAAAATAGAAAGTGATTCTTCATAGGTAGAACAAAGCTACAAGAGGTTGAGATTAAGGATCTTGAATCTTGAAGGTGATATTTAGAGGTTGGTTATGGTCTCTCTCCTCAAGTCTTGGTCATACTCTTGTTGGATCCTCTCAAGAAGTGTAAGGTTCTCCACACAATTCCATTGATGTGGATTGTGAAGACTATGGTCCAATGGAAGTTCCTAAGGAGATTGGCCCTTGGTTCTAGCTTACACAATCTCTAATAGGTTTGTTGGAAGGGAAAGAGCTCATTTTGTTTTTTAAAACACCTACAAGTCGTTAGTCTTCCAACGTCCATAACGTTTCTCCCATGGCGTCCTTGTCATTGATGTATAACTAATTGTCGCTCCCCTTACATTACCATCCATCATTATTTCGACGTCCATAACGTCACTCCCATAACGTCCTTTTCATTGATATATAGATGATCATCTCTCCACCGACGTTACCATCCGTTGGTCTTCCTACATCCATAACGTCGTTCCCATGACGTCCTTGTTGTTGATTTAGAGCTAACCATCGCTCCACCGATATTACCATCCGTTGGTCTTCCGAAGTCCATAACGTCACTCCCATGGTGTCCATGTTGTGGAGACCAATGGAATGGGATGTCAGAATTATGATGTCTTTGGCGTCGCTGTAGCGACGACTATATGGGGTTTGGATAGTCAAATCCGAGATGACACATGTCCGCATGAAATGTCGAAAAATATATGATATTTATGGCATTGGAAAAGCAACTTCATATGAAATGATATTTGAGGGGGTCCGCTATTTTTCATTCTCCCGACAATGTAAATTGGCAATTGAATCGAACACGCCATCAAAATTTGACCCAAATGCACTAGTGCTAGGAATCAACCGGGCCTTTGAAAATAATGCAACGATGAATTTGAAAAAGTGCCAAATATCATTCGAAACTGACACCTTGTGTGTGGTCGCACCACTAGATCCATATGAAGGAGACCGCTACAATGAGTCTGTCAATGAGGATGCGCATAGCTCGACGATTGAAAATATTTACAAGGTCATGGGGCACTGGGAGGATTACATCAACCCCATTGCAAACGGGGAATTAAGTTGGAGGAGTGTCAAGTGTTATGACACAAATTATGAAGATGCCTTGGATAGATGGCAGAATAATATTTATGAGTTGTCAACAAGGATATGTGCACGGATCACAAAGATAGTGCGCTGGATAGGATATAAAATTTTTGATGCCCCGTTGTTTGATGACACTAGGCCAATAGAGATATTCATGGTCCAAATGGAGAAGACCATCCCTATAGAGTAGAGACTTCAAGCCATGGATTTAGTGGCTTGAGGGACCCCAATGAGATGGTGGGTGACCCATCACTCGAATATTTAGAATTAGGAGTAGGTAGTTGAGTTTATATAGGTACACTTCCAGCCAGTCCCCGAATTTGAACTGGCCAACCGATATAAGAGCACGAAGGACCCCCATGAACACATCTCCTTTTGAGAATGACATTGAAATACTAAGAACATCCCTCAAGCCCTATGGGTCCATCAATTTTTCCATACCATGGATATGGTCCCCTACAACTGGTATATCTAGGAGGAATTCTGGAGGAAAACAACTAAGTGGACCCATATGACTTCCCAATTCCTTTCGAAATTTCGGTTCACTTCGGATAATTGAGTTGTTAGCAAAGCTCTTAGTTGGGTTAAATAATTTACTTTTCATCGGTAGCCAAAGGCTACTGGTCCACTGGTGGTATGATCATATCACCAGCCGGTGGCCAAGCTAAAAGAAGCAGTACATTGTTGGAAGATTGAAATGGACAACATTGACAATGACAACCTCTGCGGCGTCCAAATCCGAGAATCTGAAAGAGAACATGCACTAGAGGGAAGGGTGGCCGAGATGACCGTGCCAAATTATACTAGCCCTATCAAGACTAAGAAACATAATATTGCGACAAAAGAAGCACCAAAGATGGCCATTAATGGGGATTACTAGGACAAGGGGATCATCACCCAGGTTGTGGACCTCCTAAAAGAGTATGAAGACTTATTTCATCAAATTTTTTATGAGATGAAGAGAATCATAGGATCCTTAGGAGCTATGAAGATCCAACTTAAACCCGATGCCAAGCCAGTCAAGAGAATACCCTATCGTCTAAATCCTATATACAAAGAAAAAATGTGAAATGAGCTAGATCACATGCTGGATTTTAGGATCATTATCCTTGTCGAAAAATATGACTCGATTAGTCCCATGGCTCAAAAAATACCCAGGAAATTCAGATATGTGTCGATCTATGAAACCTCAACATAGTCTATGTCCATGATCCTTTCCTAACTCCATTCACAGATGATGTTTTGGAGAATGTTGGCAGCAGGGAAGCCTACTCCTTCACGAATGGTTTCTATGGATATCATCAAGTTTAGATCGTAGAGGAAGATCAAGACAAAACCAACTTTGCAACCAAATGGGGGTGCTTTGCATATACAACCATGCCCTTCGGGTTAAACAATTCCCCTATAGTATTTTCTCAGATAGTGGTAGCAACGTTCAAGGAGTTTATCCATAAGTTCCTTGAGGTATACTTGGACGATTGGACTGTGTTCAGTCTAGTAAAATTCCATATACAAGCTCTCCGAATAATGCTGGATCGATGCCACCGACTATAGATCTATTTGAATTTTAAGAAGTGCATATTTTTTACTCCCTTTGGTATATTGTTCGATCATGTCGTGTGTAAATACAACTTGCTAGTCGACCCGATTCATGGAATGCATGCAACATTGGGACATGCCAGATACTACAGATGATTCATCTAGAATTATGCTCAGATCGGGGTCCCATTAAAAAGGTTGTTGTGTAAAGATATTAAATATGAATAGACATCAGAGTTCCAATAAGCTTTCGATACCCCGAAGGAAAAACTAGTTACTGCACCCATTTTGATTTTTCCAGATTGGTCCAAGATCTTCCATGTTCATGTCGATGCTTCATCCATTGTGCTGGGTTTTGTCTTGGCCTAGCCAGGGGAAGGAAATATCGATCATCCAGTCAACTTTTCTAGCCAAAATCTATCTGATGCCAAGTGGAATTATACTACCAACGAGCGCGAAGGCTTGGATATGGTATATGCCTTGCAAAAAATTTGCCACTACTTGCTAGGGTCCTTCTTCAAATTCTTCATTTATCATTCCTCCCTCAAGTATTTAGTTAAGAAACTAGTGTTGGGTGGCTACATTTGCCTATGGTTGCTCTTGTTTTAGGAATTTGACTTCGAGGTTGTGGTAAAACCAGACAAACACAATGTGGGGCCAGATCAATTGTCACACATTGAGATGAGGGATGCTGCTAAAAACCTCAATGATGAGCTTCCTGATGCACAAATCATTCAAATTGAAGCCATGCCAGATCAACTGGATGAAATAGCCAAATTCATTATTTTCGGACAAGCTCCCAAGGAATATACTTCTGCATAATGTCCCCAACTGGTAACTCATAGTGCTGATTATCAGTTGATTGTTGGGAAGTTGTATAAGTTTGGTGCGGATGGAATCCTACGTTGCTGTGCTTTGGTACATTTATGAGATTCCATCCTATATGAGGCACATGAAGAAATTGTTGGGGCCCATAACTCCGATAAGGCCACTGGGTGCAAGGTTCTACGCGCTAGACTCTGGTGGCCCTCTCCTTTCACTGATTCTAAGGACTACTGCAAGCGCTACGATGCATGTCAATGGGTGGGAAAGTCCTACCAAAGAGATGATATCCCCCTCTTCCTAGTGACTGCACTTGAACCCTTTGAAAAATGGGCCATCGACTTTGTTGGACCTATCAATCCGTCCGCACGAGGCAATGGTGCATGCTATATTATCATTGCCAAAAAATATCTAACAAGATGGGTTGAAGTCACGCCAGTTAGGGATTGTACAATTGAGACTGCGACGTGATTCATTTTTGACAATATTATCACTATATTTAGATGTCCATGGGTACTGATGAGTACCAGGGCTCACACTTTCTGAATGAGACCATCCATTATCTCACTTAGGAGTTCACAATCCATCACCAAAATACCACTCTGTATCATCCTCAAGTTAATGGTACGGTTGAAGATTTCAATAAAATTTTAGAACATGCCTTAACCAAAGTTTGGAATGTACAACATGATGACTAGGATCAATGTATCCCCACATTTTTATGGGCTTACCGAAGCACGTGTGAAATGCTAACTAAGCACACACCTTTCATATTAGTCTATGGGAAGGAAGTGATCATGCCATTAGAATTTGTGGCTCTGATCCTTCGAGTCACGCTCATGACTCATATGACCGATGATCAATCCATCCAACACAAGCCGGATGAGCTTACAAAACTTGAGAATACCATATAATGACAGGATTCAACCAAGTGGTAGAAAAAGACAGACAAAAGGCCTGGCACGACCGTAAAATTTTCTAGAAACTCTTTTAGCCAGGATCTTTAGTTCTATTATATGACAAAAAATATTCCCAACATCATGGTAAGTTACATATGCGCTGGCTAGGCCTGTTTCACCTAGTCTACATAACTGAACTAGGTGTCACCAAGCTGAAAACTCTACAAGGACAATCACTCAAAGGTCTCATTAATGGAAACAGGTTGAAAGTGTATTGAAAACCTCAAGGGTCAACTGCCATTTAATATTTTTGTCAGCCTTTACATAACAATGTGGTAATATTAGTATAGATAGTACAATGTTTCACACAATTCCTAGTCAACATATGTTTAAGTCTAATTTTGACAGTACAAACATTTCAACTTCATAGGGGAGATCCTTCCAATGAAAGTTGAAGGTAGATCATCGAGATTGCAAATTGTGGTGGTGTACTTGCCTAGGTATTGGGTCATGCTCGTTCAACATAGGTCACATGGGTACTGACCCAATTTCTTACCCATTTTGTTCCTAAAAGATCCCTCAGTCCCATATGGGATGTTGAATTATGCCCAAAGTAACTAGTCAGATATAACATCGCATTCTCCAATAACCCTCTACAGTACGACCGATCTAAATTTTTGATATGCATGTCCACTAAAACCTTCTAATTATTTCTTCTTTCCCTTCTCGCCATCCCTCCCCCCAAATTCCTCTTTCCATCCAATGACTATATATTCCAAGGCCCCAACCCCTAGCCCTTGCCTTTGTCTACTATCTTATTGCTGCGATTCCCCAACTGCCCTCTCATGGCATGCCTTAGCCGACTCTTCATCGATTATTTATCATCATCTTGGTCTAGCATCCCCAGAGGCTCCTTTTCCATCTACCACATATTTCTTCATATATCATACCCTGCTCATCACAACTTCGATCCTCGACAATATAATATTTACAATCCCTTTCTCTTTGAAAACTCATTTTCTTGCTCTCACAGTTGTCCCGCTCCCCATTACACCCATCGTTGCTTGCTTTTGCACTATGCTTCATCCCCTTTTCTATTTAGACGAGACCTTTCTTAGGGACTCACTCGACGCCCTCCTTACCACCATCTGCACCACTTCCTCTCCAAGAGCAAGAAGACTGGACTGAGTTCATCTCGCTCCTCCCATACATACTAGCCCTATGATCACATCCTATCACCACTTCCATAACCCCCCAAATTTGACCAGCTGAGACTTCCTGCCCAGAACATCATGATGAGAAATGAATGATGATCTCTCTTGAGGGGAATGCGCTTATCGAACGTAGTTCATCGCATGCACCAACGAATGTTTCGACTTAACTAATGGGAAATAATAACAACTGTCCTGCGCAATGATGATATTCTCCTCCTATGGATTTTCCTTGCTGATTATGAAGTAGTTGGCTCGAGGAAGAGCCAGGTAATAGTGGTGGGGGCCTGTTAGCACACAAAATTTTGGGACCAGTTTTTCACGCATGCACAAACAAAAGTTGTGCACGTTCATCTAGAAGTTCTATGAGCACCTAAAGAGATGCACGAAAGAGTGCCATAATGCACACATCAGACCATGTTTTGTTAAGAAACACACCAATTCTAAAGGAGTTCAAGGGTGCACCGGTCCGTGTTTTTTCAGTTTCACTAGAAACCAGGAAGATGCCCGTCGAAAGAAAGAAATGAATAACTGAGATATCTCCCGGAATGATTGATGTTAGAAGAAGATGAAGACGTGGGGCGGCCAAAAGATGATTTGGCCAAGTAGTTAGGATTTCCCTTGATGCAAAGAACCTATGTGGAGCCCTGAAAGGTACCATAAGCATGCGAGGCCATTAGATAGACAAGTGAGTGGAGCCAAATAGTGAAGGAAAACACTCCCCAGCATAAAAATATATAAAAGAGAGCTCTTAGCTTAGAAAATAGGCTGGATAATTTCCAAATGCATGAGTCCTAGAGCTCTAGGTGTAGGTGTGTAGCATATACTCTCTTTTGCTAAATTTTAGGTTGTTTCCCCTAAAGGGGCCATTCAAAAAACAACAAAGAAAAAACACCAAAAAATAGTCAAAGCTTGAAAACAAAAGTAGGGGTCCACCCCACAAAACTCAAAACCAAAAATGATTTATTTATCTATGTATTATACTTATACTTATATATACATTTATATATGATAGAGAGATTTCAATTTTGTTGATAGATAGATTTCAATCTTGTTGATAGAAAAATTTCAATTTCATTGACCAAGAGACACGCTTGCGAAAGAAATAAGTGATCTCGCCACGTGAATGGCTTTGTATTTCATTTCAAGCAATTTCAATTTATAGACTATTAAGAGTGAAAACCAGGGAATCTCCATTAGGAGCCCCTCAAAATTTGTCGTCTTAAGTATCAATTGAGTGATCTTGTTTTCTCTCGTAAACCACACGTTAAAAATTTGATTAGCTCAAATTGGATTGAATATTACTCTACTTGGGTAAGCTTAGCCAAAACTCCCCCGGGGGGGTCCCGAGCCTCTTCCTTTACACAAGTATCCTTCTTCCATCCAAGCGCCTTTAAGAGCCCATAAGTGATATTGATGAGAAAGGGCTAATCCCTCCTTCTATGAACTGCATGGAGAACTCTTTGTTCTAGGCATGTGGTTTACCGAATCTCACTCCTTTTATACTAAGAGGAACAATTGCAAGATAATATGTGTTTTTATGATTGAGAGGACATTTAAAACTGCATGGTAGACACTGCTTGTGATAAAAAAACCTAAAATTCACAATTAAATGCATGCTTAAAGTCTCACCTTTCATTAGTCCACATCTTACCTCGGTGAATATTAGTTTGCTGGCCATTATATCCCTCTTTTCATAGTTGTTACAACTGGTTAAAAGGATGTGGTTTAGTTTTCAGATTTATTTTTAGGTTTTGAAAAGTCTCGAGAACACTTTTCGGACATTTCTGGGTAATACCGAGCCATTCTGGGATGGTTCCCACACCTTACAAGTCCTGAACAACTTGTTGTTCGTCACTTACAACCATCTAAAAAGATCCGACTGTAGCTGATTAAAGACTTTTTGACTTTTGTTTTCAAATAATTTTTCATAAGACATCCACTGGGCCATTGTTCAGAACCCCGAGAATCAATTTTAGACACTTTTCCAAGGCCTTAAAGGAGAGAAAAATTGTTGTTTTCTTTTATTAGTTTATTGTCCTAAAAATCAACAAGCTTATTTTTGTCCACTTGTTTACAATTTTCACCCCCAAGGCCATTTTGGCCATCCCAAAAGATGAGGAAGGACAATACCCAAGGTGGGTGGTCCTAAGAGAGACTTTTAGTAAGTCTTTCACCTCTCATTTTCCCCTTTTTTCATCACCTTAGACACATGACCATATGCGGTGTAGGTAGTCTCAGCCTCGTACTGAGATATCAAAGAGGTTGTAACTGACTTCACAGTTGGATAGGTTGGATTTTCCCTAATAGACGAACTTTTCTTATAACAATAACTTCAACATTAATTGTATGGGTTCTAGCGTGAATCTAGAAATATCCTGTGTGCTGAGGGACAATCGACGCGACCGACACAATGTTGGTTGAGCGCACATAATTGCTTAGACATAATTGTTGTGTGTGGTACATACCGATTTGCGTGCACTACGAAAACATAGTTGCGCATAGCACAAGGCTAGTTGTGCATGCTGTTGGTTTCAATGAGTTGCTTCCACAGAAGAAATAATTGATATTAGAGCTTTATTTAGCGAGTTGTGTAGTGGAGACTTTACAATGTGGTAATGAGACTCAACTAGGAGGCTGGATACATTACAAAGTGGTATCAAATTTCAAAATTTTGATGTGAAGTGACCCATAGCAGATCTGGAGACGTTACAAAGTTGTATCATAGATTTTGGTTCAATACTGGACTTGTATGGGCCAGAGATCAACATGAAGTTGGTGAGGCAAACATTTTTATGATGCTCGCGAGGTCGCAAACTGAAAATATTGAAAAATCAACTTTGTGAAGAAAGGACTCACATGTGATAAGTATTGGTGTGCAGTGTCTGCGTACTACATTTCAGCATTGCATGGTGCAACACTTATGGTCTGTGAAAGATATCAGTGCATGGAGTGTGCACACTGAATATTTGAACTGGGAGGTATAGAACTGGTGGAGCACACATAATATGGGAGTGCAATACATGTGCAATGAATATGGACTCCATGCAAAATTAATGGGTGTGTGAATAATAATAGTGTGTAGGGCGTGCACATTGAATACTGGTGATGTGCAGTGAGCACTTGTTGAATATGAGCATCACATGGAGTATAATTATTGGCACGTGCATAATGTTGGTGCACAATGTGTGTGCGTGGAATATTGGCAGTATGTGGAGAAGAATTTGAGATGCACATTGAGTATTGGGTGAAAAAGGGTGTGTGGTGAATGTTGGCATGACACAACACAAAGCTATAATTTGTGTGGAATATTGATGCATAACATAAAAGTTGTGCGCACTAGATAATGATGCACAGAACCCAAAATTTGAGCGAGATAAATATTAGTGCCTGATATAAAAACTATACAAACTGAATACTGGTGTGTTGTATGTGCGCTTGGTATTGCATGCATAGAACATGCATGTGTGATGAACATGGGTGTATAACACATAATTGGTATACACACGAGATTTGAAAGAAAGAAACGGAGAGAGAAAAGGAGGAAAAGTCCTCGATAGAGGAGTCCAAATATTCACCCAGAATTTTGAATTAGGTTGTTAAATTCACCAGGGATCAGAAGAAAGGATTCCAATACACTTATGGAACATAATGTGCATAGTATTTAATGGTTTTCATAAATTATTTAGTCTAAAAAATCTTGTTGCCTACACATTTTGCAGAGTTAACAACAATTTGATCAGTACATGCTCATCACTTAGATCAAAAGCATGGAAGATGAACAAAGAACCTACAACCATGAAGATGAGATCAGAAGGATGTATGAAAATATAGGTGATAAGGTTACATATTCAAATGGACATGGAGAAGGAAAGGAATAAAGCATGAATTTGGTGAAGACCATAAAAAGTTTGCAAAAGGACGTCCAAAGTTATAAAGTTGATAATTATAGGCTTATGAAAGCCAAGGAGGAACAAGATGGATTCAACATCAAGTTGCTACAGAGCTTGGACAAAATTTAGAAAAAGATGGATAAGGAGATTGAGTCAAGCAAATCAAGGAGACATAGGTCTCATGGTGAGAGAAGAAAAACAAGAAGTGTTGACATGAATCACTATCACTCTCCAAGAAATTCAACTGGGAGAGTGCACAACAGTTCAAGCCCATCTCCTGTCAGGAAGCATAAGAGGAGGTATGGGGTGTGTTATCACTCTGTATATCCATTCGGCTGATAAACAGACGATGAAGGTAACTTTTTCAACCAATTTTTAGACACGAAACTAGCCTTTTGGATTTGGAGAGGGCTCTCTCAGAAATGGCACGGTATCCGCACAAGATACGACTTTGAAAGCAATGGCTAGATTTAACACCTATGATAAAATGGGTTATGGTTATGTTGGCGCAGAAAGGTAAGACTTGGGATATGGGGTCGATCTAAGGAAGAGACGGGACAAACGACTCAGTGACTAGATTTGAGAGGATAAGTCTAGGCGAGCAACAACCTTTAGTGTAAAACCGTAATGTGTGGTGGGAGAAATTACAGGAAGTAACTCTAGAGCATCGCTGTTGATGAATTCATAATTAACTTTAGAGGAAAATTTTTTGTTTAAGTGGTGCGAACAAGGGGCGATGTACATTGAATCTGCAAGTTTGATAATTCGTTCCGAAATAGACAGAAAGAGATAAGAAATAAAGATAACAGGAAAGCACATATGCAAAGAAAGAAGTAGAATACATCCAACTATTACAACTAGAATCTTTTCATCAAATCACAGGACCTTTGCATTAAATTCCAGTCAAAACTTCAAATTACATACAATAGCTATCGTCTGCCCAATTTTCCAACCAACCTAGCTTACATCATAAAGATGAAATATATAAACGAGGGTGCTGCTTGGGCTACCCTGCTTCCTAACTGCTAACCCCTAAAATTAGGAAAACTGAACAACATGCACTGGAGATTCTTCGCATAGTGTTTCCAAAAATAGACAATAATCAAACCCTTTTTTCTTATGAGTATTCACAGTTTCTCCACGATATCTAATCGTTGGTTAGGCTCTGGAATAGAGAAAATGTGTCTCACTGTGTTCCTTTTAGCAGGTGTCTCGACAAACATGCATCTGTCAGGAGCTTGCTGTCTGTAAATAATGGCCTCGACTTCAATGATGTGATCATTTGCATGAGAGCTGCACATAGTAAGCAACTGTTAGATCTTTGTGGACGTTATCAAAATGGTAGCATACTTTAGATAAAAAGTGTCTTTCAAAACTGCCAAGATTTGTCTCATCTTTAACGGGTGCAGAGATGGGTGCCAACTAAACTTGTCTTTCTTATGCGTTGGCGAGAGCTACATAGGATTCTTTCTCGGTCATTTCACATTCTCTGGAATGTTTCACGTGCCTTTATTCCGCCAGTCTATGTGCTTTTCATAGCTGTACAATGGTGTTTTTCACCTCTCTGAGCTTCCTTTTCAACCACGCCACGTTCCCTTCAAGACCCTGCGTTGCGCATGCTTCCATGGCCTTTGTCACTAGTTGTTGCCGTAATTCCATGTTTTTCTGATAGAGCTCGACGATGGCCAGTTTTGGTTTCTACAGTTGCTGAGATGGCACCTTCTCATTCACTTCTATGATATTCTCTCTCCTCGTTCTGCTCCTATCTTTGCAGCTCGATCCCCAGCAGGTTCTAGTCGAATGGTGCGCCTGAGTTGTTCTTCAGCTACCAATCTGACGCAAGGTTCTTTTGAAATTTGAGCTTCCACGATCTCCTGGTTTTTCCTCGGCTTGCTCCTCCTCTAAGGAATTTGTTGTTGGGGAGAGAGGGCTCTCGCTATTTTCCCTTCCTGTGCGAATCCCTCCGTTTCAGATTTTCTGCGAATTGATATGGTATTCTCTACAAGTAAAGGAATAGTTCCTTTTACGTCTTTGGGAATGCCTACTGTAAGTGATAATGCATCCCAGTCCCTTTGAGGCTCGGACCTTACAGTTATGTTGCTCCACACGCCTTTCCTTGCACTCAAAGAGGTCACCATGGCATGACCAAGGTGAATTCCACACACAGTGTATCCAACAAACACATAGGATGGGAAAGTTTTGATCATGCTGGACTGGCAAGGGAAAATGAAAATAGAGTTTCAGGCCCGGTTCTATGACTGGAGAGAATGCCAAGCATCCAAGACTTATAACAAATCAGACAGGAAAGGAAATCATGTTGGAGGACAGTGAATTCATGGCGACGAGATGTTCCAATTCAAGTTGCAGTTTTTCCATGGCAAATCCCCACGTGTAGGGTACGGGTGACAAGGCTTGTTGGTCATGCATGATACGAACGTTGTGATTTTTCATTCCCTCAGCCTTCATGATGAATTGATAATAATTGTTGTACTTGCTAATGCAATCTCTATTAACCACTTGACTCGACCTGGGGCATGTAGAGACTGGTTTTTCGATAGGACTCGACTTTCTTGGAAAAGACATACCCATACCTCTTATACAAGTTTTGAATTTGGAATCCCTTCCCATTTCCAAGGGCCATCTAGACACTTGCTGACCTCAAAATTATGGTGTTATGTACCTGACTTCACATGTTTGGGCGCATGTGTCACAACGTGACTTTAAAATCATTTCTAATTTAGAAAGAAAAATGGCAGTGCTAACAGCTAGCTCCAACGGGAATGTTATCCTCCTTGTGAGGTAACAAAGAATAGTAGACCAAGTGCCTGATCATTGGGCTTTATTTTTCCTCTAGAAACTGGGAAAAACAAACTAAACCTATTGACGCGGCTTCTAAGACTTCAACATAAACATAGGGCCTTCGCTTCGGGCTTCAATTTTCTACTGACCTAATGAATCGACGCAAAATAAAAAAATATTTACAATGACAAACGAATTAAATAGATTTTATTCCATCAGGTAATGTTTTAGGAACCTGCCGTTTATAGGGCCCCAATCAAAGCTTTCTCCATCTAATCCTTCTAGAAAATAAGCAATTTTTCCTCTGTGATCGCAGATCCTGAACGGACCCGTCCAAAGGTGGTCGAACTTCGCATTCTTCCCTTTACCTTCATTTCTTGCGTCCCATCTCAAAACTATGTCACCCAACTGAAAATATTCTAGCTTAGAACGCTTATCGAAGGCTTTCTTTATCTTTTCTTGATGGATCTGCGACTGATTATACACTCGCTCTCTTTCCTGCTGCGTATGGATTAGTTGATTGATTCTCCTCTGTGCAACATTTGGCTCGACCTCCTATTCTTGCAAAAACTTCCTGACAGGGGGTCTGAGTGAAGTAGGGAAAATCACGTTCGCGCTGTAAATGATCTGGAAAGGTGATGTTGATACAGATTTCTTTGTGGTGAACCGGTCTACCCACAATGTGTAGATAATATTTTTATGCCAAGCTCTCTTGTTTTCTTGCAGGAGTCTTTTAATAATCTTGGTAAGGATCTTATTTGAAGATTCTGCTAACCAGTTTCCTTACAGATAGTGCGCCGTGGAATGCCCCAGGGCTATGTTATAATCCTAGAAAAATTTATCCATCCTCTTAGACTTGAATGCAGCTACATTATCTATAACGATCTTAACAGGATACCCAAACCTTGACAAGATGTTTGTCTCCAGGAATTGGATAATCACTGCATTGGTAGCTTGTTTCATGGGGATCACCTCTATCCATTTCGTAAAATAGTCAGCGGTCGTGAGTATCCACTTGTGCTACACAGAGGATGGCAGGTTTATCCATCCTATGAAATATATACCCCACTTCATAAAAGGTGCTTCGACTAAGATCGGCTTCAGCAGCAAGGGTTGCATTTTTCTTCTTCCGTCGAAAATCTGACATTTGTGGTAGCTGGAGACCTCCTTATATACGTCAGGGAAAATCATAGGCCAGTAATAGCCTTCCCTTAGGATTTTGTGCATGGTGGTCTTCCAATAGTGGTGTCCTCCTTGTGAAATTATTGTATGGCCCGCTTTGCGTCATCTTCCAATAAACAACTCAAAAATATTCCCTCGGGGTCTTTCCAGTAGAGTGAGTTGTCCAGGATGTAGAACTTAACCGCTTTGAGCTTGAGAAATTTTGCCTTAGTCTTACTCATTCCTAGAGGGGCCTAGATATTCTCTAGCATGTAGATGATGTTTGTGTACCATGGCGATTCGATGAATTGCTGAGGCGCCTATGCAGTTTTTTCTTCTTGGGGACATTCCAACAGATCAATGATGAAATTCATTCCTACAATGTCACAGTCCGACTGCACCATCAACTTTGCGAGACCCTGAAATTTGATCAGATTTGTAGCCTTGATTTCAAGGTCACATTCTAACATGGAAGATATCCACTTGCCTCTCCTTCCTTCTGGGTCAGGTTGAGTCAAAATATCCTTTATTGAACTGCTAGGTACACAAGTGATAGCATGGGAGTGCAGTATGTATGTCCTAGATTATTTCAGAGATTTTACTAAGGCATACACCTGCTTTTCCATGATGTCATACCTTATTGGAGCATCGTGCAATGTCTGACTAAAATAGGCTATGGGTTTTTCAAAATCCTGTTCGTCTTTCTGTAGCAGCACGTCGACAATAGTGTGTTCTGAGGCGAATGAAAACATGAGGAAATCTTTCGTAAAATCCAAGCTAGCTAGTACAGGGGCCTTTGTAAACACCACTTTTATATCCTCAAAAGACTTCTTGGCCTCTAAGTTCCACTTAATCTCGTTTCCCTTCCTAAGCATGCAAGTTATGTGTTTTATGATTTCTGCCAGGTTTGGGATGAATCTCCTCAAAAAATTTACCTTTCCCAGGAAAGGTTGTACCTCCTTTTTACTGCATGGGGTGTCTTTATTTAGGATCCCTTCAACCCTGCTAGGGTCTATATTAATTCCCTCTTTGGAAATGATGTGTCCTAACAACTTTCCTTCTTCTACTGTGCAATGGGACTTCTTTGGATTCAGTGATATGCCAAATTTTCAACACTTCTGGAAAACTCTCTTCAGGTGCTAGAGACAATGTTTGTCAGAGGTAGAGTACACAGTGATGTCGTCTAGATAAATCACGATGAATTTTTCCCTTTCATTGGAAAACACAATATCCATGTCCCTTTGGAAAGTGGATCCAGGGTTCATCAGGCCGAACGACATCTTGGTGTACATGAACATTCCACATGGAGTTGTGAAAGCCCTCTTCTCTCTGACGTTCGGGTGGACCATGATCTGATTATATCCTGAGAATCCATCTAGCATAGACATCTTCTAGGACCCTACCACCTTTTGCAAGACATAGTCCATTTTAGGAAGGGGATAGTGGTCCTTGAGAGACACTTTATTTAAATTTTGAAAGTCCACACATAGTCTTATCTCGCCGCTTTTATTCCTTACAGGTACCATATTAGCTACCCATTTCGAGAATCTCAAAGAAACAACGATTTTAGCATCGAAAATATTTTTTACCACTTTCTCGACCAGTGGTAGTAATAGGGGATTTATCCATCTCAACTTCTTTTTAAAATGTTTCTAATCTTCCTTGAGAGGGATAACATGTTGGATCACTTTCGCTTCGTACACTTTTAGGTCATCGTAGCTCCATGCGAAGATGTCCAGAAAATATTTCATGAGCTTTATATATTTTTGATTGACCTCTGGACCAAGTGTCTTGGATAATTTTACCATCTTCAGATTCTCCTTGGTCTTGATGTTGCAGTATTCCACATCTTCTTCACTTGTAGTGATCTTAGGGTTCTTAGCCACATCATTCTCGTCAAAAGTTTTTCCAGCGGCACCAACCCCTTTGGAATAATATTATTTTTCAATTGTATTATGTCCCTTCCCATGATCTGGTTTTGGAAAGGGTCGCTGTCGCTGCATGCATCTGGGCTCTCATCTTTGTCGCCACAACATTCCTCGTCAATGTTTGTGTTAGCGAACTCGTTTCTCATAAGGAGGAATCTTTCCACCTATTTGTCATCATCGAACACCTGCCAGTGTTTGATATTATCAAGCACTACCGACCTGTGCCTGACCTCGATTTCATACTTTTTGTTTTGGGAAGATGGGGATCTTAAAAACTGAGGCCGAGGTGTCAAAAACATCAGCGATATGATTTTCCTCTCTGGGGATATTAGATAGGTCATATTATGAGAATCCTTCGAGGAGGTTCAAAGCCAAATTTCTGTATGCCCTCAGCCCAGGGTGTTTGGTCTGATATACACCCTTTAACTGGTTATGATCATCTCGGAATCTCTGCACACTGTTATCTTCTACACGCCCAATTATTTCAAAACTTGTAAGCCCAAGATCAGTGCTTCATATTCATCCATGTTGTTAGTGCACTCAAATGCAAGCTTGTATGAACACAAATTTGTGCTTGATTCAGGGGGCTCACCCATACACCAGCTCCAACTCCTTCTCTGTTGATTGCGCCGTCAAAACTCATGTTCGACACCCCATTTTCTACACGGTCTTTTGGGTCAACGCATTCTGTTGTTCCCCGCACGGTCTTCTCATTAGCTATTACAATGGCTATCGACTCTTCTTCTTCAAAATTCAGGTCATTGTAGAATATAGAAGACCCCACCTCAGTGTCGATGATGTATATGGGATGATTATGTGGTTGCGTCTTGCTTCTTACCATGTACTTCAAAATCACTTCTCTGTACAACCTTCTATCATGGCCAAAAATAGGGATAGTGGCGTATGACATATCCATTTGCAATGTGTCTTTCAACTTTGTAGCCCACGTCCTCGAGAGTAGCATGTTGAATTTTGGGGGTATGTCTACGATGACCACGTTCACGACCATTTTCTTAGCAGGAATTTGATCCAGTGATACAACTAGGCCTTTGATAAGGCCCAAACACTTGACTTTCCTTGAATCAAAAGAGAAAATGTCTTTGTATGGCCTGGTGACATCCAAACCTAGTTCATCCATGATCACCTTTAGCATGAGGTTGTGTGACGTGGCATAATCTAGCATGGTGTTATGCAGGTTCATGTCATGGATCTTGAGATCGACGTAGAAAGGAGGGACATATTCGATATCACTTGTTTCTTCAATGCGCGAACCAAAAAGGATGGCGGGGTGATCATCTTGAAGATTCATAGTATCAGGGGTTCCCCCCATTTTCAACATTTTAATGATTTGTTCCCGATACTCACTCTTTCTAATAAGTTCATTGGATAGGACATAGATTTTTATTTTGTCCATATTGTGTTCAAAATTGAAAGGGGGATAAGTTTTCTCTACCTCCTTTCTTCTCGCCTCCCGACCTGTCTCCGGGGATTTCTCGAGGACCTCCTCCTTTGACTTAGATTTTTCTATCGCATCTTTGGTTGCACTTTCTAACCTTGTTTGGCTTGTGGAAGGAGTGTCTGCCGAAGGCTTCCTTATGGTGTTTGTCTGTTGTGACTCGAAAAACACGTCCTTTCTCCAGAGGTTATAATTTTTCTAGAACTACATGATGGCGTTTTGATAGCCTTTCCTAAAATCCTCCATATCCGAAGACGATGCATCATCTATTTCAAGTATCATATAATTGTCGAACTCTGGAACAAAGTCTTCATTCCTACTCATATACTGATCATGCTCACTATTCATTAGGAACATGCATGGGTTTTGGTCATCACAACAATGTATTTGGTCGTCGAACGTCCCGTCGAAATTCTCATCCACATAGTTGTTCTAGAAAGGAGGTCTCATTTGCTGGTCAACTTGATCCCTTTTCTCTTTTTGTTCCCTCTATCTGATTTGAGGGATTTGACCTCTCCCGAGGTTTGAATTTTTGGGAGGTGGATCATTCTGTTCTTGGGTAATAGGTCTGTTTCCCAAGGACATTCTCTCCATCAACTTCTCCATGGTATTCATCATCATGTCAAATTTATCATTTGAGGACCATGACGTCAAAGACTGTGCATCTCCCTAGGGTCTCTTGTCGCCTTGATTGAACCTTGGCTTTATTTTTCCGGGCACCATCATGTTTACTTCGAATTTGACATCATTGCTCATTATAGCATCTAGATTCTCTAATCTTCTTTCCCTTACCAATAGGGTGAAATCATTCTCGAAAGAGTCTGCGTACCGCAACTGCACAACACCGAGGGGCAGCTTGACTTCTGCAGGAATTGAGTTGTATACTTTCAAAAAATGGGCCGAGAATTCTTGGACCGTCTCTTTTGGTGCTTTCTTCATGTTATTGTATTGTGTCAGCAGCGACAAAGGGTTTTTCTTGTCTCCCCATTTATCTAGGAACGACATCTCAAATGCGGTGAAGTCCTGAATGCTTGCCGGTGGGAGGGCTTTGAACCACTTTCTTACATCTTTAGAGAGGCTTTACGTGAACAACCACATTTTTGCATATGCGTAGTCCACCTCCTCTAGGTCGATGAAATCATTAAACCAATCCAGGTGCTTTTGAGCTGAAACATTTCCCTCAGCGTCGTAGAGCCTGATCCTCTGGCTATAATTCTAAGGCAAGTCATGCAATTGGGCCAGCAGGATGAGGGGAGAGAAACAGGTGGCCATAGCCTAAGGAGTATTCAGATTCTAGGGGATATTATTTGATAGTAGGGATCGAAATTTCTTTGGGTCGAAAACAGTCTCGTCCAAACTGGTCTCCGGCTTCGACCGGAACAGATTTTTCTCAAAGAATGTGTCGAACTCAAGGTCATCAATGCTCTGCACGTTGTCTTTGGGAAAGGACAGGCTTCTGTCCAGGTAATAGAATAGGTCCGATGCTTGATCTATAGCCTTGCGTAGAATCATACACTGGTTCTGAGGGGTTTGGGTTAGGATTCGCTCTGGTGTAAACCGTATTTGGAGCCAAGTATCTTGAACTGTGCTACTTGAGGCTATTGGTTTCTTTGGACTGGAGTCGCCAGGGTAAGGATTTCAGTCAGTATGGATGTTTGTCCCTCTATTTCCCTCAGGGGTCAAACTACAACGTTGTCATTCTCCCAGGGAAAATCTATTCAATTTCATCCCCGACAATGGTGCCATAATGTTAACACTTCAGAAATTCATTCAAATGATAAACAGACAATGAAGGTAACTTTTTCAACCAACTTTGAGACCCGAAACTAGCCTTTCAGATCTGGAAATGGCTCTCTTAGAAATGGCATGGTATCCGCACAAGATATGACTTTGAAAGTAATGACTAGATTTAACACCTATGATAAAATGGGTTCTAGTTATATTGGTGCAAAAAGGTAAGACTTGAGCTATGGGGTCGATCTGAGGAAGAGACAGGACAAATAAATTAATGACTATATTTGAGAGGATACCGCTAGGCAAGCAACAACCTTCAGTGTAAAACCGTAATGTGTGGTGGGAGAAATTACAGGAAGTAACTTTGGAGTGCCGCTATGGACAAATTCAAAGTTAACTTTAGAGGAAAAAGTTTTGTCTAAGTGGCGTGAACAAGGGGCGCTGTACAACGAATCCATAGGTTCGATATTTCATTCCAAAATAGATAGAAAGATATATGAAATAAATATAACAGGAAATCACATATGCAAAGAAAGATGCACAATACATCTAACTATTACAACTATAATGTTTTCATCAAATCATAGGACCTTTGCATTAAATTCTGGTCAAAACTTCAGATTACATACAATGGCTATCATCTGCCAAATTTGCCAACCAACCTGGCTTACATCGCAAAGATGAAATATATAAATGAGGGTTCCACTTGGGCTACTCTGCTTCCTAATTTCTAAATGATAACCCTTAGAACTAGGAAAACTGAAAAACATGCGCTGGAGATTCTTCGTATAGTGTTTCCAAAAATAGACAATAATCACGCCCTTTTTACTTTTGACTATTCACAATTTCGCCACAGGATCTAATCGTCATCAGACTCTGGCATAGAGAAAAGATGTGTCACTGTGTTCCTTTGAGCAGGTGTCCTGACAAACAAGCATCTGCCAGGAGCTTGCTGTCTGTAAATAACAACCTCGACTTCAATGATGTGATCATTTGCATGAGAGCTGCACGTAGTAAGAAACTGTTAGATCTTCGTGGACGTTATCAAAATGGTAGCGTGCTTTAGAGAAAACTTATCTTTCAAAACTACCAAGATTTGTCTCATCTTTAATGGGTGTAGAGACAGGTGTCAACTAAACTTGTCTTTCTTACATGCCGGCGATAGCTACACGAGCTTCTTTCTCGGTCGTTTCACATTATTTGGAATGTTTTGTGTGCCTTTCTTCCATCAGTCTCTGTGATTCTCACAGCTGTAAAATGGTGTTTTTCACCTCTATGAGGTTCCTTTTCAACCACGCCACGTTCCCTTTGCAACCCTATGTTGCATATGCTTCCGTAGCCTTTGTCACTAGTTATCGCCATAATTCCATGTTTTCCTTATAGAGCTCGGAGATGGCCAGTTTCGCTTGATGTAGTTGCTGAGATGGCACTTTCTCATTCGCTTATGCAATATTCTCTCTCCTCATTCTGCTCCTATATTCGTGACTCGATCCCCCAATAGGTTCTAGCCGAATGGTGCGCCTGAGTCGTTCTTCAGCTACCAATATGACGTAAGGTTCTTTTGAAATTTGAGCTTCCAGGATCTCTTGGTTTTTCCTTAGCCTGCCCCTCCTCCAAGGCATTTGTTGTTGGGGAGAGAGGGCTCTTGTTGTCTTCCCTTCCTATGCAAATCCCTCCATTTCATATTTTCCGTGAATTGATTTGGTCTTCTCTGTAGGTAAAGTAATAGTTCCTTTTACGTCTTTGGGAATTCCTACTGCAGGTGAGAATGCATCCTAGTCCCTTTGAGGCTCGGACCTGACAATTCTGCTTCTCTGCGCACCTTTCCTTTCACTCTGAGAGGTTTCCATGGAATGGCCAAGGTGAATTCTACATGAAGTGTATCCAACAAACGCATATGATGGGAAAGTTTTGATCACCCTGGACTGGCAAGGGAAAATGAAAATAGATTTTCAGGCCTATTTCTACGATCGGAGAGAATGCCAAGCATCCGAGACTTATAAAAAATCAGATAGGAAAGGAAATCATGCTAGAGGACAACAAATTCATGGAGACGAGATGTTCCAAATCAAGTTGCAGGTTTTCCATGGAAAATCCCCGCGTGTAGGGTACATGTGACAAGGCTTGCTGGTCATGCATGATACGAACGTCGTGATTTTTCATTCCCTCAGCCTCCATGATGAACTGATAGTAACTGTTGTACTTGCTGAAACGACCTCTATTAACCACTTGACTTGACCTGGGGCACGTAGAGATTGGTTTCTCGACAGGACTCGAATTTCTTGGAAAATACATACCTGTACCTCTTATACAAGTTTCAAATCTGACCTCCCTTCCCATTTCCAAGGGCCAACCAGACACTTGCTGACCTCAAACTTACGGTGTTACGTACCTGACTTCATATGTTTGGGTGCATGGGTCACAACGTGACTTTAAAATCGACTCTAATTTGGAAATAAAAATGGCGACGCTAATAGTGTGGATGAGATACAAGGAGAAATGTATAAGATTAAGTCTCCTACTTTTGGTGGTGAGCACAAGAAGGATGAGGATGCAGAGACCTGGCTACTGGACATGAGGAAGTATTTTTAGTTTCATAACTACTCTTCACAGGCAGAAGGGAGAATCACCATCTACCATCTCAAGGGAAAATCATCAATGTGGTGGGACCAATTTTTGCAAGTGCAACACATTGATGAGAGAAAGGTTACTTGGAGGGAGTTCAAGAGGTATTTTCAAAATAAATACTTAACCAAACGTTACTATGATATGAAAATGAAGGATTTATTTGAACTCAAGCTTATAAGCATGACCATAGATGAGTATGAGAGGAGATTTTTAGATCTACTGAAGTATATTTCTTTCATTAAGGATGAACATGTAAAGATTCATAGATACTTGAGTGGGCTACCATAATTTATTAGTGATAAGATACAATATGATGATCCCAAGACATTAGAGGAAATTATAGAGCCAAGTGTCTCTATGATCAACATAGAGGAAGACCCGCTTACCAAAAGGATTGGGAAGAGAACAAGAAATGAAATATGGAGTAGAGGAAGAAGGGGGCCAAGCCACCATTCTTTAGAAATAAATTTCAGGGACAACCAACTCCCGAGGATCCTAGAATGAGAGAGGCAATGGGGAAAAGACTAAGGCAATATCCGATGAAGTGTTGGGTTTGTGAGGGAGATCATATGTACATAGATTGTCCTCACAGAGGTGAAAAAGTGAGGACTATTCACAATGTAAAACAAGCTGATACAATGGAGGACATGGGAAGAAAGGTACCTAGTATCTACCTAGCCTTGGATAACAAGCAAGATTAGTTTCATTCACATATGATTGAAGTGGAAGGTAAGTTCAAAAACCAACCCATTGTTATTTTAATTGATTCAGGAGCTAGTCATAGTTATCTATATCCTAAGATGGTGGAAATATTCCAATTGCTAAGAAGCAAGCTTGGAAAACCTTGGTTGGTGCAGTTAGATATAGGAGCTAAAAGGAAAATTAATGAGATGGTTAGGACATGTCCAATGTACATGAATGGACTAAGCACCAAAGTAGATTTGAACATTATACTTTTGGGCTCATATGATTTCCTAATTGGTATGAATTGGTTGGACATGCATCATGTTGTCCTAGACTGTTACAATAAATTATTTACTTGCTTGGATGAGAAAGGGAACTTGAGGACAATTTAGGGTATTCTTAGGGAAGTAGCTATTAGGAAAGTTTTAGCCTTGTAGCTAAAGAAAATATCTAGGAAAGGATGTTAAGTATTTGCGACACATATGGATGAGGCACCTAAGGATAAAATGTCAAAAGTTGAAGACTGTGCGGTTCTAAGGGATTTTAAATATGTATTTAGAGAAATACCGGGGTTTCCACCCAAAAGAGATATTTATTTCTCTATAAATCTAATGCCTGGAGTAGCCCCAATATCCAAGACTCCTTATAGGATGAGAACACCAGAGTTGAGGGAGTTGCAAATGAAACTTGAAGAGCTTCTAAAGAAGGGGTATATACGCCCAAGTGTGTGGTACCTTGGGGTGCCCCAATGTTATATTTGAAAAAGAAGGATGGAACATTGAGACTTCGAATTGACTTCAGGCAACTGAATAAGGTAACAATGAAGAACAAGTATCCATTGCCAAGGATAGATGATCTCTTTGACCAGCTGAAAGATGAAAAAATATTCTCTAAGATTGACCTCAGATATGATTATCATCAGGTAATAATTAAAGAGGAATACATCAACAAGAAAACCTTCAGAACAAGGTATGGCCAATACGAGTTCATAGTGGTGCCATTTGGATTGTCAAATGCACCAATTGTCTTCATGTGTTTAATGAATGGTATTTTTAGAGAATAATTAGATAAGTTTGTCATTGTATTTTTGGATGACATTTTTATTTACTCAAAATTTGAAGTAGAACATGAGAAACACCTGAAGATGGTGCTACAAGTACTAAGAGAACATCGATTGTATGCAAAGTTGAGAAAGTGCTCATTCTACCAGAGGAAGATTCATTACTTGGGTCATATCATTTTAGAGGAAGGGATAGCAGTGGACCCAAAGAAGACAAAATCCATTGAAGGATGACCAACACCAAGGAATGTCACAGATGTGAGATCTTTCATGGGACTTGTAGGGTACTACATAAGGTTTATTGAAGGCTTTTCAAACATTGCACACCCAATAACATCCTTGCAAAAGAAAGGTGTGATATTTGAGTGGAATTTTGATTGTAAAATGAGTTTCCATCAATTGAAGAGTTTGTTGATAAGTGTGCCAATTTTGAGAATTGATGATTCTAATGAATACTTCATTGTGTGCACTGATGCATGCAAGGAAGGGATCGGTGGAGTCCTTAGTCAGAATGGGCATGTGGTGTGCTAAGAATCAAGGAAACTAAATAACATGAAATGAACTATGCTACTCATGGTTTGAAATTGGTTTCCATAGTGCATGCCTTCAAGATGTGGAGGCACTATCTCATGGGAAGAAGATTCGAGTTGAGGACAGACCACAATGGTTTGAAATATTTGTTTTGACAATCAAATATAAATTCCAGGCAAAGCAGGTGGTTAGAATTACTCACTGAGTATGAATTTGATATAAAACATATCAAGGGTAAAGAGAACAAGGTGGCTAATGCACTCAGCAAGAGAGTGCATGAGATGCATTCTACAACCATTAGCATGTACAAATCCGATTTGAAAGACATAATGTTAGAGGCCACAAAATTAGATCAACACTATGTGGAAATAAATATAAAGGTACATCAAGGTATTTTTCAGCAGACCATTGATAAGTTTGAGTTAAAAGAGGATGAAATCCTCATGTACAAAACCATAATTTATGTGCTAAAGTCTTAGGAATTGAAAAACCTGATATTAAAAGAAATGCATAATGTGCCCTATGCTGGACACCTAGGTTATCAGAAAACCATTGCTGCTATCAGGAGTCAATATTATTGGCAAGGTACGAATAAAGAAGTAGCTGATTTTATTTTTAGGTGTTTGAAATGTCAAAAAGTCAAGGTTGAGCACATACACCTAGCTGGTTTGCTACAACCATTACCCATTCTTGAGTAGAAATGGGAAGTTGTCACAATGGATTTTATCCTGAAGCTACCCAAAAAAACCAAGCAACATGATTACATCATGGTAGTGGTGGATAAACTTACTAAAGCTACCCACTTTATTCTAGTAAAACTCACGCACAAGGCAACTAAAATTGCTAGATCATATGGTGTACCTAAGACAATTGTGTCTGACATAAATCCCAAATTCACATCAAATTTTTGAAAGGGAGTATTTAAAGGATTTGAGACAAATCTGAACTTTAGCACAACCTATCATCCAAAGTCAGATGGACAAACAAAGAGAGCCAACCAAGTGATCGAGGACATGCTAAGGATGTATGTGATGGATAAACCATCCAAATGGAAAAATTATTTGCATTTGGTTGAGTTTGCATATAAAAATGGGTATCAAACATCTCTAAAGATGAGCCCATTTGAGGCACTTTATGGAAGAAATTGAAATACACTAGTGATTTGGGACAACCTAACAGACAAAGCAGTGGTTGGGCTAGATTTGCTAAGGGAAATGGAAGAGCAAATGGTGAAAATAAAACATAACTTAAAGGATGCCCAAGACAGGTATAAACTTTATGCAAAAAAATAGGAAGAGTTCACTTAAGTTGGGAATTTTTTCAAAGCTGGTAGCACATTATTGTGGTCCATTTGAAATCCTAGAGAGGATTGGTCCTGTCACATACATGCTTGCACTGCCTGCATCCATATGCATTCATAATGTGTTTCATGTATCTTTACTTTAAAAGTATGTGCCTAATGATAATCATGTAATTGATTGGAATGTGATTCAGGGGGAGCAAGAAGGCAACTTTTGAGTTCAAATGCTGTACATATTGGACTGGAAAGTCAAGTTGCTCCAGAATCAAGCAATAGGACTGGTAAAGGTCCAGTTGAACTATTACAGTCTAGTGGAATTGTTACGGTCTTGAGGATGCAACTTGGGAGCATGATATTTCTATGCGTGCAAAGTACCCATATCTTTTTGAAGACTTTTGAATTTTTGATTGTACATAATGCAGTGAGGACAATGCATAAATAAGGGGGAGGGGAATGTAATACTCTAGCACGAACCCCAATTGTAAATGTAAATGTAAATGTACATATAGGATGGTGAGCTGTTAGCACTAATTTTTGGGTTTTGTTTTTGTGTGCATGTAGAAAAGGTGGAGTGCACGACCATTTCATAGTTTGCATGCACATGTAGAAGTGCATGAGGATTGTCTTGAAGTGCACATCAGATTGGGCTTTGTAGCCAGGATATTTTGGGTCGAGAGTGTAAATGTGTTGAACCTGCACATAATAGTTCTAGCTAGAAAATACCACACACATTTGAAGAGAGAAATTGAGAAAGAAGAAGCAAGATAGAAAGAATGGAAGAATTCTCATTAACTGTATTCCACACTCAAAGAGTGAATAATTTACAATATATATAGAATAAATGAGTAACT